>ONZH01013347.1:0-11766 GCA_900303285.1 Rhinella marina
ACAACGTTCACCCAGTGTGCCGTCAGGGAAATGTAGTGTCCCTGGCCACTTGTCCATGTGTCAGTTGTTAAGTGGACCTTGCCAGTAACTGCGTTGGTCAGGGCCCGGGTTATGATTCTGGACACATGCTGGTGTAAGGCAGGGACGGCACACCAGGAAAAATAGTGGCGGCTGGGAACTGCGTAACGAGGGACAGCCGCCGCGAAAGGTCTCGGTGTCCACCAGCCTAAACGGCAAAATTTCCAGGGCCAGCAACTTTGAAAGTTGCGTGTTTAGAGCTATGCCCTGTGGGTGGGTGGCAGGGTATTTGCGCTTGCGTTCAAATGCCTGCGGTAAGGACATTTGAACGCTGCGCTGGGACATTGAAGTGGACGTGCTGGCTGATGTTTCCTGTGAAGGTGCAGGTGCAGGGCGGGAGGCATCTGGGCCTGCGTCTTGGACAGCACGTAACAGAGAGGAAGAGGAGGCAGTGGTATGACCTGCAGACACAGATCGTGGACCCAGGCGTTCAGCCCACCTTTTAGGGTGCTTTGCTGACATGTGTCGGATCATGCTGGTGGTGGCCAGGTTGCTGGTGTTTACGCCCCTGCTCATCTTCGTACGGCACAGGTTGCAAATTACAATCCGTTTATCGTCAGCACTTTCCTCGAAAAACCTCCAGACTGTGGAACACCTAACCCTTGGCAAGGGAGCTGGCCGCAAGGGGCTGCTCCAGGGAACAGTTTTGGGCCTGGTTGTCGTGGCCTGCCCTCTACCTTTTTCCACCCCACTGCCTCTTCCAGCCTGTTGCGCTGCTGCGGATCCCTCCCCCTCTGTACTGCTGTCCTCGCTCGGCTTGCCACCTTCCCAGGTTGGGTCAGCTATTTCGTCATCCACCACCTCCTCTTCCACATCCTCACTCTGCTCCTCCTCCTGACATGGTGAACTAACAAGAACCTGACTTAACTGCGTCTCATCCTCATCCACAACCTTTTGAGAAACTAATTGCCCTTGAATTATTGGCAACTGTGTCTCATCATCATCATCCACCTCGGGAGAAAATACTTGCCGTTCCCCACCGTCTTCATCTTCAGACTGTGTTTGCTCAATAGGTTGGGATCAGGGCACAATATCTCCTCATGTCCCACTTCAAGCGGCCTTGGCGAGAGGCCCAAGCCAAGGGACGGTGATGAAAAAAGCTCCTCGGAATATCCCAATGTGGGATCTCTTCTTTGCCCAGACTCTGCATGGTGGGAGGAAGGAGGATCAGGGTGAGGATGCGGTTGCCCAGACTCTTGGCTACTGAGAATGGACTTTGTGGAAGAGGGGGTGGTGCTGAACTGACTGGAAGCATTATCAGCTGAAATCCAACCGACTACCTGCTCGCACTGCTGTGGCGACAAGAGTTGCGTCTTGCGCCGCCCTGCAAACTGTGACATGAAGCTAGGAGTTTTGGATGATTTTGTTTCTTGGGCTCTGCCAGCAGGCACAGTTTCACCGCGCCCAGAGCCACGGCCTCTGCATTCACCATCAGCAGCACGCCCACTTCCCCCTCCCTTTGCGCATATTGTATAGTATATATGCAACTTGGTCACAACTACAGTACTGCAGATTTTTATTACCTGTATGATCAGAAAAATTTAAATGAATGTCCAATATTCTGAATGCGCTAACGTTATAGAGCAGCAGCAAATGAGGAACTGCGGCCTAAATTAACGGTATTAAATACGGATGTCAGCTACAGAGACTTTTGAACGGTTGTACACTGTGCACCTAGCGTTACAGACAAAAGTATCAACTGGGTATCGAGAATTCGATACCCGCGACAACCCTACTACCCAAATACTATCCCTATTGTTTAATTCCATCCTAGGGAAAATAGAACTGCAGCAGCAAATGAGGAACTGTGGCCTAAATTAACGGTATTAAATACGGATGTCAGCTACAGAGACTTTTGAACGATTGTAATACGCTGTGCACCTAGCGCTACTGACAGGGCACACTTGTTTTTTTTTTGCCACCCAAAAAAATAAAAAAAAGACGTATTTCACAATGGACTTTGGTGTTTTTGGAACAGCGACAATCTTTCCACCTACCCAAATACTATCCCTATTGTTTAATTCCCTCCTAGGGAAAATAGAACTGCAGCAGCAAATGAGGAACTGTGGTCTAAATTAACGGTATTAAATACGGATGTCAGCTACAGAGACTCTTGAACGGTTGTAATACGATGTGCACCTAGCGTTACTGACAGGGCACACTTGGGGTTTTTTTGCCACCCAAAAAAAAAACAACGTATTTCACAATGGACTTTGGTCTTTTTGGAACAGCAACAATCTTTCTACCTACCCAAATACTATCCCTATTGTTTAATTCCCTCTTTGGGAAAATTGAACTGCAGCAGCAAATGAGGAACTGCGGTCTAAATTAACGGTATTAAATACGGATGTCAGCTACAGAGACTTTTGAACGGTTGTAATACGCTGTGCACCTAGCATTACTGACAGGGCACACCTGGGTTTTTTTGCCACCCAAAAAAATAAAAAAAGACGTATTTCACAATGGACGTTTGAACAATGATAGTAACGCTGCCTATAGAAATTCTATCAATGCGCAAATGTTATACAGCAAGACGCAAAAGAAGTACTGAGGGCTTAACAGCAGAAATTATAGCAAAGTACAGTATGTCAGGTATATAGTATACATAGAGTATCCTACAGCATGCAACAGCAGCAGCACATGTGGCATTAATGGCAGGCCACCTAGTGCTATTTTCACCACCTTTAACCCCTTCAACCTGGGGCTGTTTTCACCTTCCTGCCCAGGCCATTATTTGCTAATCTGACATGTGTCACTTCATGTGGTAATAACTTTGGAACGCTTTTACTTATCCAGGCCATTCTGAGATTGTTTTCTTGTAACATATTGTGCTTCATGACAGTAGCAAATTTGTGGCAAAATATTTCATTTTTATTTATAAAACAAAATACCAAATTTAGCAAAATTTTTGAAAACTTTGCAAATCTCCAAATTTCAATTTTTCTGCTTTCAAAATACATAGTAATACCTCCAAAAATAGTTATTATTTTACATTCCCCATATGTATACTTTATGTTGGCATCATTTTATAAATGTCATTTTACTTTTTTGGGACCTTAGAAGCCTTAGAAGTTTAGAAGCCATTCTTCAAATTTTCAACAAAATTTCCAAAACCATTTTTTTAAGCACCAATTCAGATATAAAGTGATTTTGAGGGGCATATGTAATGGAAACCACCCATAAATTACCCAATTTTAGAAACTACACCCATCAAATTATAAAAAAAACTCATGTTACAAAGTTTGTTAACCCTTGAGGTGTTCCACATGAATTAAAGGAAAATGGGGGGGGGGGCATTTGAAAATTTCACTTTTTTGGTAGATTATTCATGTTAATAATTTTTTTCTTGCAACACAGCAAGGGTTAACAGCAAACTAAACCTCAATATACATTGCTCTGATTCTGCAGTTTACAGAAATACCCCATATGTGGTGGTAAACGTCTCTATGGGTTTGTGGCAGTGGTCAGAAGGAAAGGAGTGCCATACGGATTTTGGAGGCAGATTTTGCTAGAATGGTTTTTAGGCACCATTTTGTAATTGAGAGACCCTGACGTACCCCTAGAGTGGAAACCCTCAAAAAGTGACCCCATTTTGGAAACTACACCCTTCAAAGAATATATTATATTATAAGGGGGGTACTGACCACTTTGACCCCCTAAGCGTTTTACGGAATTTGGAAACACTTGGCTGTGAAAATAAAAAGTTTCATTTCTTCCAATAAAATGTTGTTTTAGCCCCAAATTTTTCATATTGACAAGGGGGAACAGGAGAAAAGCACCCCATAAGTTGTTCCCCATTTTCTCCTGAATAAGGCAACACCCCATATGTGGTGGTAAACTGCTATGGGGACACATGGCAGGACTCAGAACAGAAGGAGCGCCATATGGATTTTGCAGAACAGATTTTGATGGATTGTTTTGCGGGAGCCATTGATTTTTATTTTTTTGAGTGATTGTCTTATGTGGGGGCTCATTTTTTGCGGGATGAGGTGACGTTTTCATTGGTACCATTTTGGGGTACATAAGAATTTTTGATTGCTTGGTATTACACTTTTTGTGAGTCAAGGTGAAAAAAATAGCTGTTTTGGCATTAATTTTTTAAAATTTTTTTTTACAGCATTCACCTGAGGGGGAAAATAATATGATATTTTTATAGAGCAGGTTGTTACGGATACGGCGATACCCAATATGTCTACAATTTTTATTTTTGGAAAGTTTTACACATTAGATTTATTTTTGAACAGAATAAAATCTTTTTTTTGTTTTGCCATTTTCTGAGAGCCATATTTTTTTTACTTTTTTGGGCGATTGTCTCCGGTAGGGTATCATTTTTGCGGGACAAGATGACGGTTTGATTGGTACCATTTTTGGGTAAATACGCCTTTTTGATCACCTGCTATTACACTTTTTGTGAGGGAAGGTGACCAAAAAATGGCTGTTTTGTAAATTTATTTTTTTTTTTACTGTGTTCACCTGGCGGGGTGGATGATGTATTTTTATAGAGCCAGTCGATACGGACGCGGTGATACCTAATATGTATAATTTTCTTTTTTCCCCTTTTTTTTACAATTTTTTTTAACTTTATTTTGGGAAAAGTGCACTTCTTTTTTTTTACTTGAAACTTTTATTTTTTGTAAAACTTTATTTTTTTAACTTTTTAAACTTTTTTTTTCACTTTATTTAACTTTTGGGTGTCTGATCCCCTTTACAATGCATTACAATACTGTTGTATTGTAATGCATTGGCTGTAAGTGTATTACTCAATGTAATACACTTACAGCCTGCTTCCTGTGCGATCCAGGGGGCTGGATCGCACAGGCAAGCAGGGATAGCAGCCACGATGCCTAAGGAAGGCATCGGGCTGCTATCCAAGCCATCGGGTCCCCGTCACAGCAGCGCGGGGACCCGATGGACTCCCCTTCCTCCCGCCCGCATTGCATGTGGGCGTATTAACCCTTGATGTGCCACGGTCAGCGCTGACCGCGGCACATTGAGGGTTAATACGCCCGCATCAGTGAAAACACTGATGCAGGCGTACGCAGCAGGGGTCCGGCTACTGGGCACAGCCGGTCCCCCGCAGCTGATCGGGTGGGCGCAGCTCCTGCACCCGCCCGATCAGCGCGCTGTACTAGTACATGTACCGCGCTGGTCGGGAAGGGGTTAAAGTCCTCAAATGTCAGTAAATAAAGGTTTGTGACAGATATAATAGCCCTTACAAGGGCTTTTGGGTCTTTTTTTAGCGATTTCTATCCCTGCCTAGCGTGCTTCTCTCCCTACAGTTTATGTCCCTTCTTGCTGCAGCAGCGCTTGTGGCGTTAATGGCAGGCCACCTAGCGCTATTTTCAACACCTTCAAAGTACAGAAATATAAAAAAAAAGGTTGTGCCAGATATAATAGCCCTTAAAGGGCTTTTGGGTCTTTCTGATTGTTTTCTTTCCCTGCCTAGCATGCTTCTCTCCCTACACTCTCTGTCCCTCCTTGCTGCAGCTCTCCCTGTCTAACACTGGCCGGGTCACATGTCACCGGGTGCTTTATAGCATCCGATGACGCGTTCCCGGACAGCCAATCAGTGTAATGCCAATAGCTAACATGTCTACTGGCATAACACTGAATGCCATACCGCTAATTAGCGTACGGGGAGGGGACTCGAGCACGGCGCTCGAGCACACACAGTATTCGGCCAAACATGTTCGCTCAACACTAATTGGCAACAGATGTTTGCATCAGAAAGTATTGGCATGGTAATAACTGGTCCATATTGTATCATCCTTTGGGAATCTACATGTATATAAACTGCTGTGTGTATTTTTGCAATCTCAGGCTATCATTTAGTGTCTGTGCATGCAGCTGTACATTACATTTGTTGGAGATGGGAAACCAGATGCAAAACCCTTAAAACGAAAGATTTGCATAAAGAGGGTTACAGGAATACACATATTACCCAGAAATGGAAGTGTTTTCATTCTGTTGTGTCACTGGTCTTGCAAGTGGTATCCCGGTGTCCGAACCCAAGTTCTGGAAATGTTTTTTTTACAGTAAAAATCAATTTCTGAAGTTATTACGCTCCCGCTCCGTACAGTATTAGAACAAAGTTTTTTGCAAATCGACTTCGGATATTTCATCCGAAGTCGATTCGCTCATCCCTAATATTTATCTACCGTACGTTAGGATTGTTTTCCCACCCTAATTATAATTAGATTCACATGTGTTTATAGCTAGGGCAAAGTGCAATATTGGACCTTTTTGTTATTGTTATCTGAATAATAACTATGATCTAGTGAAGACGATATGGCGGATTTTTCGATTCTGCTACTATAATATGTTGATCATGTTAATTTTAACTGATTTTAATAAACTTTGGTAAAGATTTAAAAATGAACTATATTATACTCCATTATTAATTTGGTATATAGTTGATTAAGGGAGTAGTTCTGTTGATGAAATGGTGGTATATTGGAGTGGATGTAAAATAATATTACTTGTAATGTATAGTCGGTCTGCATTGTTAATGGCTGTACGGCACCTTCAATACCGCACGGCCATTAAGAATGCAGACTGGCTACTTAGTATGGTCTTCATAAGTTAAGAGGCAGCTGCAGCCTAATTGGCTGTGCGGTACTTGACCACAGCAAGGTCACATCTTGAACACCTCACAACTATACCATGTGGTTGTACCCTAAAACATGGCCTGGGGCCAAGGTGTAGGGGTCTTCCTCATACATTAGAGTTGCTGCATTCATTTCATCTCAGGAGTGATGAACTCCAGTAACTACATGGAAGTTGTTTGATTGGATGCGATACATTCTGCATCTGTTTCCTAAAAACAATTGGGTTAAAGAAAAACAAAGCATGGGATGACAGTGCTCAAGTGGCTTGGTAATTCTTCTGAACTCAGTCGATTTGAGAACTTATGGCATATTGTGAACTGTAAAATTGCAAAACACATATACCCAGCAAAACAAAACAAATAATTTGTGTGTGATACCATGAAATCTACCCTTAAAGGGGTTATCCATTGAATAATGTAAAAAATGAAAATCAGACATCATATAGTACATGAAAACACTCTTTCTAACAAAGCTAGAACCAGCCCTGTACCTCTCATGGATCCAGAGATCTCCTCATTCATTGCTCTGCTAGATTTGTATGTGGCTGACAGCTCAAGGGGAGTGACTTTTCTGCTGCAGCTCAGGGGACATGTCTGTTCTTTCCCTATCACAGCTCAGGAGGCAGTTGAAGAATGAAACTGAGCATGTGCAACCATCTCTGAGCAGGTCAAAGAAATAAGAAAAAGAACAAACAACAGGTGGCGCTACACAGATACATTTTATTGAATAACTCAGTGGCTATGATAAATTTGTAATTACATGCATTAACAAAAGTATTCAGATCCAGGTGCTGGTTTGAAAACTGTACAATATTTTTTGTGGGACAACCCCTTTAAGGCCAGGTTCACGTCACCGTTTGGTTTTCTGTTCTTCTGTCACAATTTGAGCCTTGTCAAAATCTCTCATATACTGATGCTTGCCTACTGTCCTTGCTTCCAACACATCAATTTTAACAACCAACTGTTCACCTGCTGCCTAATGTATCCCACCCCTTGAAAAGTGCTATATAAATCATAATAAAATATTCAGTGTTATCCATATTTCCCTGTAATACTGTGTAAGGCTACTTTCACACTAGCGTTTTAAAATTCCGGTATTGAGTTCCGTCATAGGGGCTCAATACCGGAATAAAACGCTTCAGTTTTGTCCCCATTCATTGTCAATGGGGACAAAACTGAACTGAAGACAACGGAATGCTCCTGAAAGCATTCCGTTCCGTCTTCAGACCGGAGAACAAACCGCAGCATGCTGCGGTTTGCTCTCCGGTCCAGGCCATCCGCACCAAGACGGATCGGAATGACCCCCAATGCAAGTCAATGGGGGTGGATCCGTCTGGTGTGACCATAATGGTAACCGGATCCGCCCTCCATTGACTTTCAATGGAGTCCATTCGGATCCGGGTACACATAGACACATACAGACATAAACATACACACACATAAAGACATACAAACACACATACATACTTACATGCTCCCCGGCAGGTCTTCGGAGCGTCAGGACGGCTCACACAGGTCACGATTCCCCACAGCGCCTCTGCTGGCGCCTGTGGAATCGTCAGATGACGATTCCACCAGGCGCCCAGCAGAGGGCGCTGTGGGGAATCGTGACCTGTGTGAGCCGTCCTGACGCTCCGAAGACCTGCCGGGGAGCATGTAAGTATGTATGTGTGTTTGTATGTCTATATGTGTGTGTATGTTTATGTGTATGTATATGTATGTACTGTGTGACATGTGTGGGGGCCGGAGCGCGGTTCCGGCTCCACACATGTCACTTGCGGCAGGCCTGATCCGGCAGCACCCTTCACCTGCCGGATCAGGCCTGCCGCCAGTGTGAAAGTAGCCTAAAGAAGGTTCTGCTCTGGCTGCCACCTACCTCCTGTGGCTAATCTAATTAAATTATGTATATTGTACTTTTAATCGACTCACTTTAATGACTTGCTAATTGTGATTTTTGCAGTATTGGTCCTTATCTTAATCCTATGTGGAATATTTGGCTGACAACAATCGCTGCATTCTACTAATCTATAATAAGCTGATAATGAAAATGAAGAAGGACACAAGCCAAATTTACCATTATTTGTACAACACTTTCTTTTCTTTATCCAAGCCTTGTGCAAATATGGAAGATTATGACCACTATTATACTTTATTTTGTGACTCAACCTGTGCCATTACATATGACCAAAATAAGCTCCGGAGTCATATGGCTCCCAGGCTTTGTGTGCATAGATGCTAGGTTTGATGTCTTAGGCTACTTTCACACTAGCGTTTTTAAATTCCGGTATTGAGTTCCGTTATAGGGGCTCAATACCGGAAAAAAACGCTTCAGTTTTGTCCCCATTCATTGTCAATGGGGACAAAACTGAACTGAAGACAACGGAATGCTCCTGAAAGCATTCCGTTCCGTCTTCAGACCGGAGGACAAACCGCAGCATGCTGCGGTTTGCTCTCCGGTCCAGGCATCCGCACCAAGACGGATCCGGAATGACCCCCAATGCAAGTCAATGGGACGGATCCGTTTGGTGTGGACACACCAGTAATCGGATCTGTCCTCCATTGATTTCCAATGGGGGGTCATTCCGGATCCGGCATACATACACACAGACATGCATACATACACACAGACATACAAACAAACATACAGACATACATACATACAAACATACAGACATACATACATACATACTCACATACTCCGGGACGCCGGCAGAACGTCTTCACGCGCCTCCTGCGCGCTGCGATGACATTCCCCACTGCGCCCAGCAGAGGGCGCTGTGGGGAATCGTCATCACTGCGCGCAGGAGGCGCGTGAAGACGTTCTGCCGGCGTCCCGGGAGTATGTGAGTATGTATGTATGTCTGTATGTTTGTATGTATGTCTGTATATTTGTTTGTATGTATGTCTGTGTGTTGTTTTAATGTGTGTCATGTGTGGGGCCGGAGCGCTGCTCCGGCTCCACACATGTATAGCGTTAGCACGGATCCGTCGGCACCCTTTAGGTGCCGGATCCGTGCTAACGCTAGTGTGAAAGTAGCCTTAATGAGATGTGCAGCAAGGTGTGATTCCTATAGGCAGCATTGTATTTACTTTAATTAATGTTACCTTCACATTATGCTACATTATCTCGGGAAGGAAACGTGGTGTAACATTCTTTACAAACAGTTGGATGCGGTTACGTCCACATCTGTGCTGTAATTTCCATTTGTCTGTCCCATTATAGAAGCAGAGAGATGGAAATAACATCTGTGTCAGAACCTATGTTGTCTGACATGCCCTATTTACTATAATGGGGTCTGTTTGTTTCTGTTTGGTTTTCATCATTTTGCTGGGCATGTACTATTTTGTCTTGTATTTTTGATGGATTCTGCAACAGAGTCTAATTAGAGATGAGCGAGCACTAAAATGCTCGGGTGCTCGTTATTTGAGTCGAACTTTTCCCGATGCTCGGGTGCTCGTTTCGAATAACGAACCCCATTGAAGTCAATGGGAGACTCGAGCATTTTTGCAGGGGACCAAGGCTCTGCCTAGGGAAGGCTGGGTGAAAACCTGGAAACCTCAGAAAATGATGGTAACACACGGAAATGGACAAGAAACAACAGGGGCAGCATGCATGGATGCCTCTGAGGCTGCCTAATCCCACCATTACCCCAAATTCTCCTAGAGGGGCATGTGTGGTATCGATTCTTCTCAGTTTAAAATCGTATATGTCCCCTATCTTGGGACCATATATTTCATGGATTTTTCGAACACGGAAAAGGAAAAAGAGCTTGCTCTGGCCAGGGGAGTGTCTTTTCTACTGCAGCTAAGGGGACGTGTCCATGCTCTGCCTATCACAGGTCAGGAGCCAATTAAAAGAGGAACCAACAAAAATCAGTATAATATCTAATACGTCCCCTATCCCGGGTAAATTATTTGGAGAGAGGGCCTGTAGGTGGGGGGCAGGCTGGGGGGAAGGAGGTTGAGCTGGAAGAGCCAGAGGAGTGCCCCCTGGGCTAGCGTGTGTGGGTGGTGACAACAGCCGGATGTAGTTTAGAATGACGACGCAGGACCCCAACTTAAAAATTTAGCATCAACCGGTACAGTCGTAAATTATGAGATTGATCAAGTGTGGTATGTCTTCTATGTATACTACTCAGTTTAATACCGTATATGGCACCTATCCGGAAAAATAGTTTGGAGAGAGAGAAAGATAGAAAAAAGACGTAAATTGTTTGGAGAGAGGGCCTGTAGGTGGGGGGCAGGCTGGGGCGGAAGGAGGTTGAGCTGGAAGAGCCAGAGGAGTGCCCCCTTGGGCTAGCGTGTGTGTGGGTGGTGACAACAGCCGGATGGAGTTCGAATGACGACACAGGACCCCTACTTAAAAATTTAGCATCAACCGGGTACAGTTGTAAATTTGAGCTTGATCAAGTGTGGCATGTGTTCTATGTATTCTTCTCAGTTTAATACCGTATATGGCAAGCTATCCGGAAAAAATAGTTTGGAGAGAGAGAAAGATAGGAAAAAGACATAAATTGTTTGGAGAGAGGGCCTGTAGGTGGGGGGCAGGCTGGGGGGAAGGAGGTTGAGCTGGAAGAGCCAGAGGAGTGCCCCCTTGGCTAGCGTGTGTGGTGGTGACAACAGCCTGATGGAGTTCGAATGACGACGCAGGACCCCTACTTAAAAATTTAGCATCAACCGGTAAAGTCGTAAATTATGAGCTTGATCAAGTGTGGCATGTGTTCTCTGTATTCTACTCAGTTTAATACCGTATATGGAAGCTATCCGGAAAAATAGTTTGGAGAGAGAGAAAGATAGGAAAAAGACGTAAATTGTTTGGAGAGGGGCCTGTAGTGGACCTCCGGAAAAATTGTTTGGAGAGAGGGCCTGTAGGTGGACCTCTGCGAAAGAGGGCCTGGTGCTCTGGAAAAATGTAGGTGGACCTCCGTTGTTTGGAGAGAGGGCCTGTAGGTGGACCTCCGGAAAAATTGTTTGGAGAGAGGGCCTGTAGGTGGACCTCCGGAAAAAATTGGTTTGGAGAGAGGGCCTGTAGGTGGACCTGTAGGTGGACCTCCGGAAAAATTGTTTGGAGAGAGGGCCTG
>ONZH01013348.1:0-26602 GCA_900303285.1 Rhinella marina
TAAAGGTCTCAAGTGTAAATGGTGAGCATTGTGAAAAATATGGTGTTATCGCTCACACTCACTCATACCGGTCACTGGAAGTTCAGCATGGCTCCTCATGGCAAAGAACTGAGGATCTGAAGAAAACAATTGTTCTGCATAAAGATGTCCAACACCCTGACATTAAGCTACAGAGCATTGGCCAAGACCATCCAGTGGTTTAATAAGACAGGTTCCATCAGAACAGGTGTGACCAAACACTTGCGGAAGACAAGCAGACTAAGGACACAAATTACTGGAACCACGTCCTGGGGTCTGATGAGACCAAGAGAAACTTATTTGGTTCAGATGGTGTCAGGCGTGTGGGGCGACAACCAGGTGAGGAGCACAAAGACCAGTGTGTCCTGCCTACAGTCCAGCACGGTGGTGGAGTGTCATGGTTAGGGACTGCATGAGTGATGCCGGCTGTGGGGGACTACAGGTCAGTGAGGGAACCATGAATGGGAACATGTCCTGTCGCATACTGAAGCGGAGCATGATCAAACGACAACATTAAGGAGGCATTAATAGCAGACACAATGGTACGACAACATTATGGAGGCAGTAGCAGCTGCATCAACAAACTACAGAGTGGAAGGATGACATTATGGAGGCAGCAGAAGTAGACAGAACGGTATGACGACATTATAGAGGCAGTAGCAGTTGCATCAGCAGACTACAGAATGGAATGATAACATTATGGTGGCAGTAGCATTGGCACACTAAAGAATGGTACGACGACATTATGGAGGCAGAAGCAGCAGCATCAGCAAACTACAGAATAGTAACATGACATTATGGAGGCAGTAGCATCGGCACACTACAGGCAGACTACAGAGTGGAACGACAACATTATGGAGGCATTAGCAGCAGACAGAATGGTACGATGACATTATGTATTCAGTAGCAGCAGCATCGGCACACTACAGAATGGTACGACAACATTTTGGAGGCAGTAGCAGCTGCATCATCAGACTACAAAATAGTACCATGCCATTATAGAGGCAGTAGAAGCAGCAGCAGACTACAGTATGATACAACATTATGGAGGCAGTAGCAGCTTCATCAGCAAACTACAGAGTGGAAGGACGACATTATGGAGGCAGCAGGAGTAGACAGAATGGTATGACGACATTATAGAGGCAGTAGCATCAGCAGACTACAGAATGGAACAACATTATGGTGGCAGTAGCATCGGCACACTACACAATGATACAACAAAATTATGGAGGCACTAGCATTGGCACACTACAGAATGGTACGACCACATTATGAAGGGAGTAGCAGCTGCATCAGCAGACTACAGAGTGGAAATCGACATTATGGAGGCAGTAGCATCCGCACACAAAACAATGTTACGACGACATTAAGGAGGCAGTAGCCGCTGCATCAGCAGACTACAGAGTGGAAATCGACATTATGGAGGCAGTAGCATCGGCACACTACAGAATGGTACGATGACATTATGGAGGCAGTAGCAGCTGCATCAGCAGACTACAGAGTGGAAGGATGTCCCCTGAGGCAAATTTACCTATATGTTATATGGCCAATGCGCCCCTGGTGACAACCCCAGCCTGGCTTAAGGTATATAAAACTGATGCCCCATGAATACACTAATGGACCAGGGACTGGGAGACATCTTGTAAAGTGAGGCCATGGAACCCCAGGAGTTCAGTGACAGTCCTGACACACTGACAGCTCACTAATAAATCACACAATTGTTGTCGCTGCCTCGCATCACCGCATGGCTTACAGATCTCACCTTCCTATTTTAGACAACTACATATCCGATTTCCTAAGACAGGAGATGTACCAGAATACAAAGACTAACCAGACAAGATCTTCAGAGTCAGCTACTCAAACACTTCACACCACCCAACAGCCATAAAAAATAAAAAAAAAGTGAGCAAAGCTACAAGCCACAAACCCTGCACAATGGGCATCTCTCCATATAATATGTCAAAGAAGTACACCCCTCACATTTTTTTTCCTTTTCTTCCAACAACACTATATTGTATCAAAATGTCAGATCTTCAAAGTAGACAGTATAATTTGGGTGTGCCCTCAAAATAACTTGCACTGCCATTCATCTCTAATCCACTGGCTGCAAAATTGAGTACTCCCCTAAGTGACAAAGGCCAAATTGTGCCCAAACTGTCAGTATTGTGTGGCCACCATTATTTTCCAGCACAGCATTAACTCTCTTGGTCATGGAGGTCACTAGAGCTTCACAGGTTCCACTGGAATCCTCTTTCTCCTCCATGACATCACGGAGCTGGTAAATCTCACAAACCTTGCGCTCCTCCACCTACTGTTTGAGGAGACCTCACAGATGCTCCACTGGGTTTAGGTCTGGAGACATACTTGGCCAGTCCAGCACCTGTACCCTCAGGTTCTTTACAATGCAATGGTCGTCTCGGAGGTGTTTTTTAGCATGTTTGAATACTTCACTGTGGCCCAGAAGGAAGGGGCTCACGCTCTTCTTCAGTATGTCACAGGACATGGCGGCATTCATGGTTCCCTCACTGACCTGTAGACCCCCCCCCCCCCCCCCACAGCCGCCATCACTCATACCTAACCATGACTCCACCATCATGCTGGACTGTAGGCAGGACACACTGGTCTTTCTACTCCTCAGCTGGTAGTCACCACACTCGCCTGGCACCATCTGAACCAAATAAGTTTCTCTTGATCTCATCAGACCCCAGGACTTGGTTCCAGTAATTTGTGTCCTTAGTCTGCTTGTCTTCAGCAAACTGTTTGGTCACACCTGATCTGGTGGAACCTGTCTTATTAGGCCACTGGATGGTCTTGGCCACCGCTCTGCAGCTCAGCATCTGGATGTCAGATCTTCTTATAGCCTCGGCCATCTTTATGTAGAGCAATGACTCTTTTCTCAAAATTCTAACACTAAAAAGGGAGGGAACATGGCTGATTGGGCACAATTTGGCCCTTGTCACTTAGGAGTGTCCTCACTTTTGTTGCCGATGGATTAGACATTAATGGCAGTGTAAAATGGGCATGTTCTCAAAATAACACACTGTTATACAAGCTGTACATTGACTACTTTACATCGTATCAAAGGATGAGATCTTCAGTGTTGACAGATGAAAAGATTTACAATACTGTCAGGGGTGTACTCATTTCTGTGAGATACTGTATATACTGTGTGTCTGATACTGCATATACTGTGACCAATACTTCATACAGTATCTCACAGAAGTATATCCCTCACATTTTATGTAAATCTTTTCATCTGACACTGAAGATCAGACCCTTTGATACAATGTAACGTAGTCAATGTATGGCTTGTATAACAGTGTAAAATGGGCATGCCCTCAAAATACTCACACTGCCATTAATGTGTAAACCACTGGCAACAAAAGTGAGGACACCCCTAAGTGACAAGGGCCAAATTGTGCCCAATTAGCCATGTTCCCTCCCCGGTGTCATGTGACTCGTTAGTGTTAGAAGGTCTCAAGTATGAATAGGGACAGTTTAGACATTAATGGTAGTGTGAGTTATTTTGAGGACACGTCCATTTTACACTGTAATAAAAGCCGTACACTGACTTCTTTACATCGTATCAAAGGATAAGATCTTCAGTGTTGTCGGATGAAGAGATTTACAATACTGTCAGGAGTGTACTCACTTCTGTGAGATACTGTATATACTGTGCGTCTGATACTGCATATACTGTGTGTCTGATACTTCATACAGTATCTCACAGAAGAACACCCCTCATTTTATGTAAATCTTTTCATCTCTATTTTCAGACACTGAAGATCAGACCCTTTGATACAATGTAAAGTAGTCAGTGCACGGCTTGTATACCAGTGTAAAATGGGCGTGCCCTCAAAATAATTCACACTGCCATTAATGTCTAAACTGCTGGCAACAAAAGTGAGGACACCCCTAAGTGAGAATGACCAAATTGTGCCTAATCAGCCATGTTCCCTCCCCGGTGTCATGTGACTCATTAGTGTTATAAGGTCTCAAGTGTAAATGGTGAGCAGGTGTGAAAAATATGGTGTTATCGCTCACACTCACTCATACCGGTCACTGGAAGTTCAGCATGGCTCCTCATGGCAAAGAACTGAGGATCTGAAGAAAACAATTGTTCTGCATAAAGATGTCCAACACCCTGACATTAAGCTACAGAGCATTGGCCAAGACCATCCAGTGGTTTAATAAGACAGGTTCCATCAGAACAGGTGTGACCAAACACTTGCGGAAGACAAGCAGACTAAGGAAACAAATTACTGGAACCACGTCCTGGGGTCTGATGAGACCAAGAGAAACTTATTTGGTTCAGATGGTGTCAGGCGTGTGGGGCGACAACCAGGTGAGGAGCACAAAGACCAGTGTGTCCTGCCTACAGTCCAGCAGACAGAATGGTACGACAACATTATGGAGGCAGTAGCAGCTGCATCAGCAAACTACAGAGTGGAAGGATGACATTATGTAGACAGAACAGTATGATGACATTATAGGGGCAGTAGCAGTTGCATCAGCAGACTACAGAATGGAACGAGAACATTATGGAGGCAGTAGCATCGGCACACTACTCAACGATACGACGACATTGTGGAGGCAGTAGCATCGGCACACTACAGAATGGTACGATGACATTATGGAGGCAGTAGCAGCTGCTTCAGCAGACTACAGAGTGGAAGGATGACATTATGGAGGCAATAGCATCGGCAAACTACAGGTGTGACCAAACACTTGCTGAAGACAAGCAGACTAAGGACACAAATTACTGGAACCACGTCCTGGGGTCTGATGAGACCAAGAGAAACTTATTGGGTTCAGATGGTGTCGTGTGTGTGGCGACAACCAGGTGAGGAGCACAAAGACCAGTGTTTCCTGCCTACAGTCCAGCACGGTGGTGGAGTGTCATGGTTAGGGGCTGCATGAGTGATGCCGGCTGTGGGGGACTACAGGTCAGTGAGGGAACCATGAATGGGAACATGTCCTGTCACATACTGAATCTTTGTAGCACGCCGGTCGGCACACAGCTCTAAGGTGCACGCTGCACGTGGGAAGGAGCAGTCTCCACCGTATAAGATACAAAGAATCCCCGGCAGCCGTGGCTTTAATTTGCAAATAATCTGTTTATTAAAGTCCAGTTTCCATATCGCATATCCCAGTACGCGTTTCGGCACAAAGCCTTTATCAACAGGGTTAACCCTGTTGATAAAGCCTCTGTCACATACTGAAGCAGAGCGTGATTCCCTCCCTTCTGGGCCACAGGGAAGTATTATAACAGGATAATGACCCCAAACACCTCCAAGACGATCACTGCATTAAGAACCTAAGGGTAAAGGTGCTAGACTGGTCAAGCATGTCTCCAGACCTAAACCCAGTGGAGCATCTGTGGGGCCTCCTCAAACGGAAGGTGGAGAAGTGCAAGATCTGTAACATCCACTAGCTCCGTGATGTCATCATGTAGGATGGAAGAGGATCCCAGGGAAACCTGTGAAGATCTAGTGACCTCCATGTCCAAGAGAGTTAAGGAAATCGTCCGCATTCGAAACCTGATAGGACAAGATGGACACAAAATGGGCAAAAACCTGTGATCGCATACAGAGGGTGACGCCCTCATCAGATACAATTCAGCTGAGCATGAACCATACATGTTCTGGGCATAAGACGTGGCATCAATGTGGGCGGACAGAAACTTCACTGATCTGCATACCCAAAAGGTTTTCAAGAGGTTAGGGTAAGTTAATGCCCCACATCAGGTACAGTTGAGTTCTGCCTGGTCTGAACAGGTTCGGGGAAATATATTTTGTGCCCCCTTTGTGCTCGTCTTCTCTATGGTAATGCCCCTTTCGGCAGAGTCCCTCAGGACGCCCCTTGCAGCTTCTGTTATTACTGGTGATGATATCTCCCAAAACTCACCAAAAAACTGACTTCACCCCAGTGAGGATCCGATACTTATAGCGTCACCAGCCATCAACACACTTTACAATGCACGGACTAAGGTCTAGAGGCCGCTTACCATAACCACCCCTCCTCAGGGGGCCGACCCTTCACAAAGGGACCCTAACCACTCCTGTCCTGGGTAGTCTACACAATCACCTATGGTCCATATACTATGAGATGAGAAAGGTAAAATCAAGGAGAAGAACAAATTGTCCTATATCCAAGAAAACCTGAGGTATTTCCAATCAATTCTTCGAGTGTCCACTACGGTCAAGGGTTCTCCTTTAAAGAAATCGACAACAGTGGTGGGAATGCTTGGAGGGTCTGCTCTCAAATAGAAGGCATCTAAGTGTAGAGGTTGCCGTTCCATGTCGGTGGGTTGGAGCACGTCCTGAAACAATCTTTATATCCTATTAAAACTCTGACAGGGCGCTGGTCGCCTCTCACAGACCTGGGTTCCAGGTTCACACTGCTCTCTAGAACATAACATGATTGGACGCGTCTGTTTTTTTCAAGTGCACTGATTATGAAACCATGTCACTGTACATAAACCAGGAGGAGGGAGACCAAGCTCTTCCTCAGTGGCGCCCATCCTTAATCTCCCAGTCCTCAACATAAACCACAGGACTGTACCAACCAGGCTGTGCCAAAGGTCTCGGAACAGTCAACTGTTGCACCCTACAGAGACCCGCCTAGAAGAAGCCATATCCTCCCCGCACAGAGTCCAGCACCACCTCAGACATAACAGCACGCTCTGCCACCAATCCTGGACAGTCGGTAGAAAATGTCCATGAGAAAACAAGGTATGTCCATTTTTTTTTTTAGGTTGGTGCTGGAGACTGTAATGGTGGGCACTCAATGGGGGTAGCATGGTCACAACCTTAGGCTTCCATACAACTCCACCGCTCACTAGTTCCCCACTTACTACTACACTGCTGCCCCTGCTCACCATATTACCATTTAATAATGGGGTAGCACACAACAGGCCTGCACTTAGTGGCTTCCAGTTAAGTTATGATGAGTCCCAGCATGACCACTTCTCTGCATTAGATGCCACCACTGCTCCTGGAGGGTACTATACCAGATCGCTGTCATACCTATTCCAGCCTCCTCCACCATGTTTCACCCTATAACTTTGCAATGCTGGAGGCGGTCTGTGCTGCTCTAACTGCCCACTGGGACAGCAGGTGGCCCCTGAATTGTACATGTGGCCCTGTACAAAGGCACCATGCACTGCGATAGTATTGGGGGCTTCAGGATGGTTGCCCTGAGTCACATAACAAAATCATTAAATACCTTCTCAAAGTTAAACCATTCCCATTATTCCCATAATCCAGCAAGAGCCCAAAGTCCTGCAACCAGCCGCTCTCTAGCCCTGTGTGCACCCCCCAGAAGGTAAGTCATACAGTGGCCTCATTAACTTGCAATGCTAGAATGCTACCATAATAAAGGCTGGCCTTACACAGATACACACCGTATACACAGCATCAGCCACAGTACATGCAGCATCAGACCATACATACAGCAGACAGTGTATACACAGTATCAGACAGTACATGCAGCAGTGAATACATAGTATCAGACAGCATATGCAGTATCACACATACTTCAGAGTACCTATTGTATGTACAGCCTCATACTGTATCAGACAGTATACAGTATAAGACAGTACATGCAGTACACTATATGCAGTATCTGACACTGTATATGCAGCAGACATCCAGTACATACATCATACACCCAGTATCACAGTATATACAGCACACATTACATGCATCAGACACAGTATATACAGCATCAGACACATAGTATATGCAATATCAGACAGTACATACTGCATATACTGTGTCGTATGGTATCAGACACTGTATATACAGCATCACACAGTATATACAGTATCACAGTACATACCGTATATGCAGCATCAGACATAGTATATGTAATATCAGACATAGTATATGCAATATCACAGTATACACAGTATCAGACAATACATAGCACAACAGACAGTATATGCAGAATCAGACACAGTATAGGCATCAATATATCACAGTAGATACAGTACATGCAGTATCACACCATATATACAGTATCAGAAACAGTATATACAGCACCACACACACTACATGCAGTATCACAGTATATACAGCAGACACAGTATATACAGTATCAGTGTATACAATATCACAGTACATACAGACCGTATATGCAGTATAAGACAGTATATACAGCAGACCGTACATGTAGCATCAGACACATAGTATATGCTATATCAGACACAGTATACACAGACAGTATACACAGTATCAGACAGTACATACATCACAGTATATGCATTTAGAGACAGTATACACAGTACATACAGTATAAGACAGTACATGCAGTATCACACTGTATATACAGGCAATATAAGTACCAGGCAATATAAGCAGCAGACACTGTATATACAGTATCAGACAGTATCAGCATATTAGGCAGACAAAACACATACACACAGTGAGTCCTAACTTGCAGCCAACCCCCTGTCCCTGCCTACTTGCAGAGCAAGCCCTAAGCGTCAAGTCCACAACTGGTCGACATTCCCTATGCTGGTTAAGTGCAGGGAGTCAAACCAAATACCTGCAGTAAAAACTGCAGGGACCCGTTCTCACAACTGGAACCCAAAACAGACAAACACAGAGAAAGGTCAAGCAGGAAAAGGTCACAGCTGGGAGGTCAATAGAGAACAGACCTGAGAGCGAGGTCAAAGTCAAGCCAAAGTAAAATCCAGTAGTAACCATCCAAACCACAAAACAGCAACTGGAGCATAACAAGGAAAATCTAGGGAGTATGACCAGCAGGGATGTAAATAGAGAGCAGAGTCCCTGGATCAGAGTCCCTGGATCAGGTCCGTGACTCAGAGCTTCATTAGTCAGAACACAGCACACAGGAAAGATCCGCTGAACAGTCAGCCTCATGGAACCTGTCTGGTTAAACCACTGGATGGTCTTTGCCTCGCCTCTGCAGTTCAGTCTCAGCGTGTCGGCCATCTTGATGTAGAACAATTCTTTACTCAGATCCTCAGTTCTTTGTCATGAGGAGCCATGCTGAACTTCCAGTGACCGGTATAAGTGAGTGCAAGAGCCATAACTAGTGATGATCGAGCACTAAGGTGCTTGTATGCTCGGGTGCTCTGGCCGGTCACTCAGGGGTGCTCAAGTGCTCGGCCGAGCACCTGAGCATAATTGAAGTCTATGGGAGTAAACCAGGCACCCCCTGCTCAGAAGAGCGAGGGGTGCCTGGTTTACAAAAGTGCCCCAAATTAAAAAAAAAAATAATAATAAAACACACCCAACACACAGACACATACTTGCCTTCCCTGGTAGCTCCAGGAGGAAGAAAGCTGCCAGAGAAGGTAAGTACAGATCAGTCATGAACTCCATTGAAAGTCAATGGAGGACGGATCCATTTACTATTGTGTCACACTAAACGGATCCGTCCTCATTGACTTGCAATGGGGTCATGACGGATCCGTCTAGGGGACTCAAGCTTTGCGCTCGAGTACACTCGGCGTTTGGACGAACACCGAGTGCACCCGAGCGTAGGTATGCTCGGTCGAACATGCTTGATTAACACTAGCGATAACACCAATTGTACCACACCTGATACTTTGTAACACTAACAAGTCGCATGACACCATGGAGGGAACATTTCTGATTGGGCACAATCTGGCCCTTGTCACTTAAGGGTGTCCTCACTTTTGTTGCCAGCGGATTAGACATTAATGGGAGTGTGAGTTGTTTTGAGGGCACGCCCATTTTACACTGTTAGATACATGCCGTATACTGACTAACAATTTATCAAAGGGTCAGATTTCAGTGTTGTCAGATGGAGAAGAAAAGATTTACAATACTGTCAGGGGTGTACTTGCTTCTGTGAGATACTGTATATACTGTGCGTCTGATACTGCATATACTGTGTGTCTGATACTGCATATACTGTGTGATACTTCACACAGTATCTCACATAAGTACACCCCTCACATTTTCTGTATATCTTTTCATCGAACATTGAAGATCAGACCCTTTGATACAATGTAAAGTAGTCAGTGTACAGCTTGAACAACAGTGTAAAACGGGCATACCCTCAAAATAATTCACACTGCATTAAATGTCTCAACCGCTGGCAAAAGTGAGGACACACCTAAATGAGAATGGCTAAATTGTGCCTAATCAGCCATGTTCCCTCCCAGGTGTCATGTGACTTGTTAGTGTTACAAGGTCTATGGTGTGAATGGGGGGGGGGGCAGATGCAAGAAATCTGGTGTTATCACTCTCACACTAATACCGGTCACTGGAAGTTCAGCATGGCTCCTCATGGCAAAGAACTCTGAAGAAAAAAAATGTTCTACATAAAGATTGCAGAGGCTATAAGATGATGGCCGACACCCTGACACTGAGCTGCATCACAGTGGCCAAGACCATCCAGAGGTTTAACCAAACAGGTTCCATCAGAACAGGCCTCACCAAACACTTGCTGAAGACAAGAAGACTAAGAACATGGATTACTGGAACCACGTCCTGGGGTCTGATGAGACCAAACGAAACGGATTTGGTTCAGATGGTGTCAGGCATGTGCGGCGACAACCAGGTGAGGAGCACAAAGACACGTGTTGTGGTGGAGTGTCATGGTTTGGGGCTGCACGAGTGCTGCCGGCTGTGGGAAGCTACAGGTCATTGAGAGAACATGTCCTGTGACATACTAAAGGAGAGCGTGATCCCCTCCCTTCTGGGCCGCAGGGAAGTACTCTAACATAACGACCCCCAATCACCTCCAAGACGACCACTGCCTTGTAAGAACCTGAGGGTAAAGGTGCTGGACTGGCCAAGCATATCTTCAGACCTAAACCCTATGGAGCATCTGTGGGACCTCCTCAAACGGAAGGTGGAGGAGCACAAGGTCTGCGACATCCACCAGTGATGTCATCATGGAGGAGGAAGAGGATTACAGTGGAACCTGTGAAGCTCCAGTGACCTCCATGTCCAAGAGAGTTAAGGCAGTGCTGGAAAATAATGGTGGCCACACAGAATACTGACACTTTGGGCACAATTTGGCCATTGTCACTTAATGGAGTACTCAATTTTGTAGCCAGTGGTTTAGACATTAATGGCAGTGCAATTTATTTTGAGGGCACGCCCAATTTACACCATTATACAAGCCCTACGCGGACTACTTTACATTGTATCAAAGGGTCAGATCTTCAGTGTTGTCAGATGAAAAGATTTACAGAAATGTCAGGGTGTACTCCCTTCCGTAATATTTTGTACACAGTATCAGACAGTGAATACAATATCTCACATAGTACAGTGTATGGCATACGGTACATAGAGTATCAGACACAAAATATACCGTATGAGTGTATCTACACTATCAGGCATATCTGACAGTGAATACAATATCACTTAGTACAGTGTGCAACACAGTATACGCGGTATCAGACAGTATACAAAGTATCAGTGTATGCAGCATTAGACACTATATATACACACACACACACACACACACACAGTATATACTATATCAGTGGATGCAGTATCAGACACCATATATACACAGTATGCTATATCAGTGTATACAGCAGACAATATTCAGTATCACACAGTACAGTGTGTAACAGTATACACAGCAGACACACAGTATATGCAGTATCAGTGTATGCAGCATCATACAATATGTACAGTATGAGAGTAGATGCAATATCAGTGTATACAGCAGACAATATACAGTATCACACAGTACAGTGTAACAGTATATGCAGCATCAGACACAGTATCAGTGTATGCAGCATCAGAATATATATATATATATATATATATATATATATATATATATATACATATACACACACACACACACGCACAGTATATGCTATATCAGTGTATGCAGTATCAGACACCATATATACACAGTATGCTATATCAGTGTATACAGCAGACAATATTCAGTATCACACAGTACAGTGTGTAACAGTATACACAGCAGACACACAGTATATGCAGTATCAGTGTATGCAGCATCATACAATATGTACAGTATGAGAGTAGATGCAATATCAGTGTATACAGCAGACAATATACAGTATCACACACAGTACAGTGTGTAACGGTATACGCAGCATTAGACAGTATACGCAGTATCAGACACAGTATTAGTGTATGCAGCAGACTATATATACACAGTATATGCTATATCAGTGTATACAGCAGACAATATACAGTATCACACAGTACAGTGTGTAACAGCATACACAGCATCAGACACACAGTATATGCAGTATCAGTGTATGCAGCATCAGACAATATATACAATACGAGTGTAGATGCATTATCAGTGTATACAGCAGACAATATACAGTATCACAGTACAGTGTGACATACTGTAAATACAGTATCACAGTATATGCAGTATCTAAATCTTTTCATCTGACAACACTGAAGATATGACCCTTTGACACAATGTAACGTAGTCAGTGTACGGCTTGTATAACAGTGTAAATTCAACGTACCGTCGAAATAACAGTCATTAATTTCTAATCCGTTGGCAACAAGTCAGGACAGCCCTAAGCGACAATGGCCAAATTGTGCCCAAAGTGTCCATATTCTGTGTGGCCACCATTATTTTCCAGCACTGCCTTAACTCTCTTGGACATGGAGGTCACTAGATCTTCACAGGCTCCACTGGAATCCTCTTCCATCCTACATGAAGACATAACGAAGCTGGTGGATGTTACAGACCTTGTGCACCTCCACCGACCGTTTGAGGAGGCCCCACAGATGCCCCACAGAGTTTAGGTCTGGAGACATGCTTGGCCAGTCCAGCACCTTTACCATCAGGCAGTGGTAATCTTGAAGGCGTTTGGGGTCTTTATGTTAGAGTACTGCCCTGTGGCCTAGAAGGGAGGGGATGGCGCTCTGCTTCAGTATGTCACAGGACATGTTCTCTCAATGATCTGTACCTCCTCACAGCCAGCAGCACTCATGTAGCCCCAAACTATGACACTCCACCACAACACGTGTCTTTGTACTCCTCACTCCACAATTTTGCAGAACGGATGCGGACACATTCTACGGACGTGTGAATGGTGCCCTAGTCTGCTTGTCTTCAGCAAACTGGTGAGGCCTGTTCAGACGGAACCAGGGGTGGACTGTTAACTTAATGTGGCGCTGGAAAAATACCAAAAGTGGCCCTGTTTTGTAGTCAGGTTCAAATTGATGGAAGGCAGGGCCAGCAGTACCATATTGTGGCACATTATACCGCCCCAACAGAGCCAAATACCACAGTCAGTCACAAAATACTGCCAGCAGCACAAAATACATCCCCATACATCGGCCGAGAGGAGAGCTGAGGCGGCACCCTGGGCGTCAGTCCAACGGAAAATTTCCCTGTAAGGTCTATGGCCAATCCGCCCCTGGATGGAACCTGTCCAGTTAAACCGCTATATCGTCTTGGCCATTGCTCTGCAGTGCTATGGGGAGCCAGGCAGAACTTCCAGTGACTGGTGTGAGAGAGTCTGAGAGGGATAACAGCAGATTTATCACACCTCCCCCCTCCCATTCACACCTGAGACCTTGTAACACTAACGAGTCACAGGACACCAGGGCGGGAACATGGCTAAATAGCACAATTTGTCCATTTTTACTTAGGGAGAGTTCACACTTTAGATATTTGGTCAGTTATTTCCATCAGTAATTGTGAACCAAAACCAGTAGTGAAGCCTCCACAGATATCAGGTATGATGGAAATATCTGCTCCTCTTCTGTGTTTTTGACCCAAACCTGGTTTTGGCTTCCAATAACTGATGTTAATAACTGACCAAATACCTGAAGTGTGAACACAGCCTTAGAGCACCTTAAAAAGACCATAGTGTTTGGTGGATCCGCAAAACATGGAGACAGTCTGTGTGTGTTCCGCAACTTCTGGACCGCACATAGCCACAACTATAATACAAAATTTCTATTCTTGTCTGTGATTGCAGACAAGAATAAGACATGCTCTCTCTTTTTGCAGGCCCAATAACGGAAGTGCAGTGTGCTGTCTGCATCATTTCCAGCCCCATTGAAATTAATGGGCCCTGAACTATTCCACAAAATTGCAGAATGCATGCAGACTCATAGGGTCATCTGAATGTGCCCTTAGGGGTGTACTCACTTTTGTTGCCAGCGGATTAGACATTAATGGCAGTGTGAGTCATTTTGAGGGCACGTACCATTTACACTGTTAAGCTTAATTCAGATGTCAGTGGAGCATGGTCCGTGAAAACCTGGACCGTGCTCCTTCTGAGGGCACGAGCACACGGTGTCATTGGTTGCTATGACGCCGTGCGCTTTGTGAGGTCGCCTCTGTACAGTATTTGAGACCCCAGATCACAGCCCTATTTAAGTCAAATCTTAGAGCAGACCCCTAAATTAATCCATGTCACTTATTAGAAATTGACAGCTGTGAATAAATGGCTGCAACACTACAACATGGCCACAAGGGGTCAGCACAATACTTAGAAGCAGGCATGGATAATTTATTACTGGGAACTGACAACCGAGAATAAATGGCTGTAATACTATACAATGGCCACAAGAGGTCAGCAAAATACCTAGAAGCAGGCAAGGATAATTGTACTACACCAATTTCTAGCTCAGAGGCATCCACCTCCAGGATGGCTGAGCACCAGTGCACAAATGAAACTATCTTCTAACTTCTCAAAGTTGAGACCACTGGACAAGCCCCCTTCCTGGTTAAATCAGTCAATGGTTTGGCAATGGCTGAATTTTTTTTATTTTATTTTTTTATTTTCTACAATTGGCAAAGCCAAGAAGGGAAGTGGGCCTGGCCCAATCAACAACAGCTTGCACTTTAGTATGATCCATACGGAATTTGAGGAGAAACGATGTAACCCAGGAAAGAGACCTCTCTTACACAAAATTAACATTTGCTCAATTTTATAAAACAGATGATAAAACCTCAATTTATGAAGGACATTCCTTACATGTAAGACATGGGATGACTAAACAGACTAAAACACCCAGATAAAGATATGCCACTAAAAATTGCCCTAAGAATTCATGAAACATGTCGTTGACCACATTCTGGAATATAGCTGGGGCATTACAAAGCCCAAAGGGCATCACTAAGTTTTCCATTCATCCCCTTTCCTGATTCAAAATCAAATTGTAGGCTCCCCTCAGGTCAATTTAGAGAACTACTGAGCCCCTACAATTTGATTAAATAAATCAGGAATCGGAGAAAGAGGGTACTGGTTCTGGACAGTAATTCTATTGAGCTCCCTGTAATCAACACAGAGGCGAAATCCACTGTCTTTTTTTCCCCCACAAAATAGAAGCCAGCCCCCTACTGGAGTCTAAAATCGCCTTAAATTGACAAAAGTCAGACCAGAGACAGATCTCCCCTGTGAAGATAAACCGACAGGCAAGAGAACACAATCATACCTGTTGGGAAATACCTGTGCATCTGAGTGACCTCCCCGATCATCACTCAGATGCTGAAATTCTCCGCCTTTGGTCTCACAGAACAGGACTGCAGTTGGTGGGCCGAGCTGCAGCAGAAGAAACACGATCCATTCTTCTGGCGATGGTCCTGCTGCTGCTGAGAGGACATGGCCCCGACTTGCATAGGCTCTTCGCATTCCACAGAGGGGTTAGAGGCAGGAAAGAGAGAAGAGGGATGAACATAGGGAAGGTAAACGAGCGAGATCTGTCCAAGACGTCTGTCAAGGGTTAGGGTAGCTAAAGACATGGGGTAGGATGGCTAACCAAGAAGTCTTTTAGCGTTTCAGAAAGACCCAAGAGCTAGGTCATTCCACCACTTAAGGACATCCGCGCAGTACTCCTTCACCAGTAGTTTGCCCTGAGACAAAGAGAGAAGCTAACTTTCAGCGTAAGCCGCCATGTCTGGCATCATATAGGAGACCCAATAAGGAGAAACAGGGAAACGGGACTCTTGTTGTACAACATCTGCTAAGTCCTGGACAAATTGGGCAATTCCCTCCATCTGGGTGGCTAGTGCTACTATTGCGTCTATCACACTAGGTCACCCAGAAAAACGTATGGCCAGTAATAATGTCAGCACAGTAGGCAAGGAAACCACACATACACAGTGAGCCCTAACTTGCACCCAATCCGCTGTCCCTGCCTACTTGTAGAGCAAGCCCTAAGCAGCAAGTCCACAACTGGTCGACAGTCCCTATGCTGGTTAAGTGCAGGGAGTCAAACCAAGTACCCGCAGTAAAAACTGCAGGGACCTGTTCACACAACTGGAACCCAAAACAGACAAACACAAATAGAAAGGTCACGCAGGAAAAGGTCAAAGCCGGGAGGTCAATAGAGAAAAGACCCGAGAGCGAGGTCCAAGTCAAGCCAAAGTAAAATCCAATAGTAACCATGCAAACCACAAAACAGCAACTGGAGCATAACAAGGAAAACCTAGAACTGGCCAGGGAGTACGACCAGCAGGGATGTAAATGTAGAGCCGAGTCCCTGGATCAGAACCAGGTCCATGACTCGGACCTCCATTAGTCAGAACACAGCACACAGGAAAGATCCACTGAACAGTCAGCCTCATGGAACCTGTCTGGTTAAACCACTGGATGGTCTTGGCCTCAGCTCTGCAGCTCAGTCTCAGGGTGTCGGCCATCTTGATGTAGAACAATACTTTACTCAGATCCTCAGAGTTCTTTGTCATGAGGAGCCATGCTGAACTTCCAGTGACCGGTATGAGTGAGTGCAAGAGCCATAACTAGTGATGATTGAGCACTAAAGGACTCGTATGCTCTGGCCAAGCACTCAGGGGTGCTCGAGTGCTCGGCCGAGCACCCGAGCATAATTGAAGTCTATGGGAGTAAACCAGGCACCCCTGCCTGGTTTACAAGAGTGCCCCAAATAAAATACAAAAACAGACATACTTACCTTCCCTGGCAGCTCCCTCCTCCCGTCCAGGAGGAAGACAGCGTGCAGAGTGGTTATTTTTACCACAGTGCCACCTGCTGGACGGGAGGAGGGAGCTGCCAGGGAAGGCAAGTATGGATCTGTCATGAACTCCATTGAAAGTCAATGAGGGACGGATCCATTTACTATTGTGTCACACCAAACGGATCCATCCCCATTGGGGTTATGACGGATCCGTCTAGGGGACTCAAGCTTTGCGCTCGAGTACATTCGGCGTTCGGACGAGCATGCTCGCTCAACACTAGCGATAACACCAATTGTACCACACCTGCCCCCATTCACACCTGAGACCTTGTAACACTAACAAGTCGCATGACACTATGGAGGGAACAATGCTGATTGGGCACAATTTGGCCCTTGTCACTTAGGGGTGCCCTCACTTTTGTTGCCAGCGGATTAGACATTAATGGCAGTGTGAGTTATTTTGAGGGCACGCCAGTTTTACACTGTTAAATACAAGCTATACACTGACTACTTAACATTTTATCAAAGGGTCAGATCTTCAGTGTTGTCAGATGAAAAGAAGAAAAGATTTACAATACTGTCAGGGGTGTACTCGCTTCTGTGAGATACTGTATATACTGTGTCTGATACTGCATATACTGTGTGAAGTATCACACAGTATCTCACATAAGTACACCCCTCACATTTTCTGTATATCTTTTCATCCAACACTGAAGATCAGACCCTTTGATACAATGTAAAGTAGTCAGTGTACGGCTTGTATAACAGTGTAAAATGGGCGTGCCCTCAATGTCTAAACTGCTGGCAACAAGTGAGGACACCCCTAAGTGAGAATGGCCAAATTGTGCCTAATCAGCCATGTTCCCTCCCCGTTGTCATGTGACTTGTTAGTGTTACAAGGTCTCAGGTGTGAAAGGGGGGCAGATGCAAGAAATCTGGTTTATCACTCTCACCGGTCACTGGAAGTTCAGCATGGCTCCTCATGGCAAAGAACTCTGAAGATCTGAAAACAAAAGAAATGTTTTACATAAAGATGGCAGAGGCTA
The DNA here is from genome assembly GCA_900303285.1 of Rhinella marina. Lineage (NCBI taxonomy): Eukaryota > Metazoa > Chordata > Amphibia > Anura > Bufonidae > Rhinella > Rhinella marina. The sequence continues at coordinate 17,954 of ONZH01013348.1, forward strand.
GAAGATGGCCAACACCCTGACACTGAGCTGCATCACAGTGGCCAAGACCATCCAGAGGTTTAACCGGACAGGTTCCATCAGAACAGGCCTCACCAAACACTTGCTGAAGACAAGAAGACTAAGAACATGGATAACTGGAACCACGTCCTGGGGTCTGATGAGACCAAGAGAAATGTATTTGGTTCAGATGGTGTCAGGCATGTGTGGTGACAACCAGGTGAGGAGCACAAAGACACGTGAGTGTCAGTTTGGGGCTACATGAGTGCTGCTGGCTGTGAGGAGCTATAGGTCATTGAGGGTATGTGTCCTGTGACATACTGAAGCAGAGCGTGATCCCCTCACTTCTGGGTCGCAGGGCAGTACTCTAACATAATGACCCCAAACACCTCCAAGACGACCACTGTCTGAGGGTAAAGGTGCTGGACTGGTCAAGCATGTCTCCAGACCTAAACTCTGTGGGGCCTTCTCAAACAGTAGGTGGAGGAGCCCAAGATCTGTAACATCCACCAGCTCCATGATGTCATCATGTAGGATGGAAGAGGATTCCAGTGGAACCTGTGAAGCCCTAGTGACCTCCATGTCCAAGAGAGTTAAGGCAGTGCTGGAAAATAATGGTGGCCACACAGAATACGGACACTTTGGGCACAATTTGGCCATTTTCATTTAGGGTAGTAATCAATTTTGTAGCCAGCAGTTTAGACAATGGCAGTGCAAGTTATTTTGAGGGCACGCCCAATTTACACTGTTATACAAGCCATACACTGACTACATTGTATCAAAGGGTCAGATCTTCAGTGTTGTCAGATGAAAAGATTTACACAAGTGTCAGGGGTGTACTCCCTTCCATAATATTTTGTACACAGTATCAGACAGTGTCTACAATATCTCACATAGTACAGTGTATGGCATACGGTACATAGAGTATTAGACACTGTATATAGCATCAGAGACACAACATATACAGTATGAGACAGTATCTACACTATCAGGCAGAATATGCAGTATCAGACAGTGTATACAATATCACTTAGTACAGTGTGCAACACAGTATACGCGGTATCAGACAGTATACAAAGTATCAGTGTATGCAGCATCAGACACCATATATACATAGTATATGCTATATCAGTGTATACAGCAGACAATATAAAGTATCACATAGTACATTGTGTGACATACTGTAAATATAGTATCAGATAGTATACGCAGTATCAGACACACAGTATCAGTGTATGCAGCGTCAGACACCATATATACTATATCAGTGTATACAGCAGACAATATACAGTATCACACAGTACAGTTTGTAACACGGTATACGCAGCATCAGACACACAGTATACGCAGTATCAGACACAGTATCAGTGTATGCAGCATCAGACTATATACACAGTATATGCTATATCAGTGTATACAGCAGACAATATACAGTATCACATAGTACATTGTGTGACATACTGTAAATACAGTATCAGATAGTATACACAGTATCAGTGTATGCAGCGTCAGACACCATATATACTATATCAGTGTATACAGCAGACAATATACAGTATCACATAGTACATTGTGTGACATACTGTAAATACAGTATCAGATAGTATGCGAAGTATCACAGTATCAGTGTACAGCATCAGACAATATATACAGTATGAGAGTATATGCTATATCAGTGTATAAAGCAGACAATATACAGTATCACACAGTACAGTGTGTAACAGTATACGCAGTATCAGACACAGTATCAGTGTATGCAGCATCAGACTATATATACACAGTATATGCTATATCAGTGTATACAGCAGACAATATACAGTATCACATAGTACATTGTGTGACATACTGTAAATACAGTATCAGATAGTATACACAGTATCAGTGTATGCAGCGTCAGACACCATATATACTATATCAGTGTATACAGCAGACAATATACAGTATCACACAGTACAGTGTGTAACAGTATACACAGTATCAGACACAGTATCAGTGTATGCAGCATCAGACACTATATACACAGTATATGCTATATCAGTGTATACAGCAGACAATATACAGTATCACACAGTACAGTGTAACACAGTATACGCAGCATCAGACACACAGTATACGCAGTATCAGACACACAGTATCAGTGTATGCAGCATCAGACTATATATATACACAGTATATGCTATATCAGTGTATACAGCAGACAATATACAGTATCACACAGTACAGTGTGTAACAGTATACGCAGCATCAGACACACAGTATACGCAGTATCAGACACACAGTATCAGTGTATGCAGCATCAGATTATATATACACAGTATATGCTCTATCAGTGTATACAGCAGACAATATACAGTATCACAGTACAGTGTGTAACAGTATACGCAGCATCAGACACACAGTATACGCAGTATCAGACACAGTATCAGTGTATGCAGCATCAGACTATATATACACAGTAGATGCTATATCAGTGTATACAGCAGACAATATACAGTATCACACAGTACAGTGTGTAACACGGTATACACAGCAGACACAGTATATGCTGTATCAGTGTATGCAGCATCAGACAATATATACAGTATGAGGGTAGATGCATTATCAGTGTATACAGTACAGTGTGTGACATACTATAAATACAGTATCAGACACAGTATATGCAGTATCAAATACACAGTACATACAGTATCTAACTAAATCTTTTCTTCTATCTTTTCATCTGACAACACTAAAGATCTGACCCTTTGACACAATGTAACGTAGTCTGTGTACGGCTTGTATAACAGTGTAAATTCAACGTACCGTCGAAATAAGGCCCCATTCACACTACCGCATGTACATTTCCGCATCTTATCCGCATTTTTGCAGATAAGATGCGGAACCATATGGACCCATTCATTTTTCCATAGGAGAAGAATAATGCGGACTGCACACCATGTGCATTCCGCATCCCACGGACGTTCCCCCACAAAAAAATAAAACATGTCCTATACTTGGCCTCAAAATCACGTCCGTAGCCCCATTAAAGTCAATGGGTCCGCAAAATTGCGGAACACTATGGAAGACTTTCCGTATGTCTTCCGTTCTGTTTTTATACGGATCACAGAATACATAAGGTCGTGTGAATGGGGCCTAACTCACAGTCATTAATTTCTAATCCGTTGGCAACAAGTGAGGACAGCCCTAAGCGACAATGGCCAAATTGTGCCCAAAGTGTCAGTATTCTGTGTGGCCACCATTATTTTCCAGCACTTCCTTAACTCTTGGACATGTAGGTCACTAGGGCTTCACAGGTTCCACTGGAATCCTCTTCCATCCTACATGATGACATCATGGAGCTGGTGGATGTTACAGATCTTAGGCTCCTCCACCTACTGTTTGAGAAGGCCCCACAAAGTTTAGGTCTGGAGACATGCTTGACCAGTCCAGCACCTTTACCCTCTGTTGTAGGGAATATTAATTATTGATATTTTGGGTTATATCACTAGTTAATATTCATAAATAGGCGTAAACCCGCTTTCGCTATTTCCGCCTATTTATACCTATATAGAACTACCTACTGCCTTACACATGACCTGAGATGGCCTCTAAGTATAGATTGCAATGATACTATAAATACACTGCACACTATTTATAAATAACAAGATTTATTATTTAATACTACGTCTACAGAACAATACAGTACAACAAAACCTAACTACACTGCACAATCCCACTTACGGATTCCACCCACAAACTACCTGAGCAATACACTCTCACAAATATAAATAAATCCTGAACTGTTAGGCCCCTTTCACACGAACGTTGTTTTCGCGGGCTCCGATCCGCATTTTTCACATGAAAAATGCGGACCCATTCATTTCTATGGGCCCACAAAAAATGCGGGCAGCACACCGTGTGCTGTCCGCATCCGTATGTCCGTTCCCCGCAAAAAAAAAAATAGAGCATGTCCTATTCTTGTCCGTTTTACGGACAAGGATAGGCAATGTTACAGTGGATCCGCAAAAAATACGGATGCCATCCGTTTTTTTTGCGGATCCGCAATTTGCGGACCGCAAAACACAACGTTCGTGTGAAAGAGGCCTTTTCAGTTATGTGTGTGGTGGGGGTGGTGGTGGGGGGGGAGGCCGATATATCCCCACACTTCCCCCAAAAATATGTCATGTTCCCGACAACAGGGGGATTGTAGAACGAAGTGTGGGCGGTGATATAAATATGTATGTGTATATATATATATATATATATATATATATATATATATATATATACACACACACACACACACACACACACATAAATGTGGGCCTTTCCCTTTAAAAAAAAATTTATATATATATATATATATATATAATATATATATATATATACACATACACACACATACATATATATTAAAGGGGAAGGCCCACATATCTATATGTATATATGCATGCATATATATACATATTTATATCACCACCCACACTTCCTTCTACACCCTCAGACAGTGGTCATCTTGGAGGTGTTTGGGGTCATTATGTTAGAGTACTGCCCTGCGACCCAGAAGGGAGGGGATGGCGCTCTGCTTCAGTATGTCACAGGACATGTTCTCTCAATGATCTGTAGCTCACCACAGCCAGCGGCACTCATGTAGCCCCAAACTGACACTCCACCACAACGTGTCTTTCTGCTCCTCACCTGGTTATCACCACACACGCCTGACACCATCTGAACCAAATACGTTTTATTTGGTCTCATCAGACCCAAGGACGTGGTTCCAGTAATCCATGTCCTTAGACTCCATTCACACATCCATGTTTTGCGGATCCGCAAAACACGGATACCAACAATGTGCATTCCGCAATTTGTGGAACGCACATAATAGAAATGCCTTTTCTTGTCCGTGTATTCAGACAAGAATAGGACATGTTCTATTTTTTTGTGGGGCCGCGGAATGGAAATGCGGATGGCACACTGTGTGCCGCCCGCATCTTTTGCAGCCCTATTGAAAATGAATGGGTCCGCACCCGTTCCACAATTTTGTGGAACTGATGCGGACACATTCTACGGACGTGTGAATGGGGCCCTAGTCTGCTTGTCTTCAGCAAACTGGTGAGGCTGTTCAGACAGAACCAGGGGTGGACTGTTAACTTAATGTGGCCCTGGAAAAAATACCAAAAGTGGCCCTGTTTTGTAGCCACGTTCAAATTGATGGAAGGCAGGGCCAGCAGTACCATATTGTGGCACATTATACCGCCCCAACAGAGCCAAATACCACAGTCAGTCTCAAAATACTGCCAGCAGCACAAAATACAAAAACTTACACTGGCCGGCCGGGAGGAGAGCTCAGGCAGCACCTTGGGCATCAGTCCAATGGAAAATTTCCCTGTAAAGTCTATGGCCAATCCGCCCCTGGATGGACCCTGTCCAGTTAAACCGCTATATCGTCTTGGCCATTGCTCTGAAGTGCATTGAGGAGCCAAGCAGAACTTCCAGTGACTGGTATGAGAGAGTGTGAGAGGGATAACAGCAGATTTATCACACCTCCCCCCTCCCCTTCACACCTGAGACCTTGTAACACTAACGAGTCACAGGACACCAGGGCGGGAACATGGCTAATTGGCAGAATTTGTCCATTTTTTTACTTAGGGAGAGTTAACACTTTAAATATTTGATCAATTATTTCCATCAGTGACTGTGAACCAAAACCAGTAGTGAAGCCTCCACAGATATCAGGTATGATGAAAAGATCTTCTCCTCTTATGTTTCTGACCCAAACCTGGTTTTGGCTTCCAATAACTGATGTTAATAACTGACCAAATACCTGAAGTGTGAACACAGCCTTAGAGCACGTTAAAAAGACCATAGTGTTTGGTGGATCCGCAAAACACGGAGACAGGCTGTGTGTGTTCGGCAACTTCTGGACCGCACATAGCCACCACTATATATGCCTATTCTTGTCCGTGATTGCACACAAGAATAAGACATGCTCTCTCTTTTTGCAGGCCCAATAACGGAAGTGCAGTGTGCTGTCTGCATCATTTGCAGCCCCATTGAAATTAATGGGCCCGCAACTGTTCCACAAAATTGCAGAATGCATGCGGACTCATTCATAGTCATCTGAATGTGCCCTTAGGGGTGTACTCACTTTTGTTGCCAGCAGATTAGACATTAATGGCAGTGTGAGATATTTTGAGGGCACGTACCATTTACACTGTTAGGCTTAATTCAGACGTCCGTGGAGCATGGTCCGTGAAAACCTGGACCGTGCTCCTTCTGAGGGCAGGAGCGCACGGCGTCATTGGTTGCTATGACGCCGTGCGGTTTGTGAGGTCGCCTCTGTACAGTGATACACTGTGCACACTCGTATCGAGTGTATCACTGTACAGCAGCGGCCTAACGAAGTGCACAGCGTCATAGCAACCAATGACGCCGTGTGCTCCCGCCCTAAGAAGGAGCACGGTCCGGGTTTTCATGGACCGTGCTCCACGGACATCTGAATTAAGCCTTATACAAGCCAAACACTGACTACTTTACATTGTATCAAAGGGTCAGATCTTCAGTGTTGTCCCAGGAAAAGATATATATTCAGTATAAGACACACACAGTACATTCAGTATCAGACACACAGTATATGCAATATCAGTCACGCAGTACATATAGTATCAGACACACAGTATATACAATATCAGACACAGTATATTCAGTATCATAAATAGTATGTGCAGTATCAGACACAGTGTATACAGTACACACATATATGTCTTATTGGGCAGAACAGTGGCTCAGTGGTTAGCACTGGTGCCTTGCAGCGCTGGGCTCCTTCTGTATGGAATTTGTATGTTCTCCCTGTGTTTCTGTGGATTTCCTCCGGGTTCTCCGGTTTTCTCCAAACTCCAAAAGCATACTGATAGGGAGCTTAGATTGTGAGCCCCATTGTGGAAAGCTTGATGCTAATATCTGTACAGCGCTATGGAATATGTCAGTGATGAGAATGTCTGTACAGAGCTGTGGAATATGTCAGTGATATAGAAGTGATGAGAATGTCTGTACAGCACTGTGGGAATATGTCAGTGATATAGAAGTGATGAGAATGTCTGTACAGTGCTGTGGAATATGTCAGTGATATCTAAGTGATGAGAATGTCTGTACAGCGCTGTGGGATATGTCAGTGATATAGAAGTGATGAGAATGTCTGTACAGCACTGTGGGATATGTCAGTGATATAGAAGTGATGAGAATGTCTGTACAGTGCTGTGGAATATGTCAGTGATATCTAAGTGATGAGAATGTCTGTACAGCGCTGTGGAATATGTCAGTGATGAGAATGTCTGTACAGAGCTGTGGAATATGTCAGTGATATCTAAGTGATGAGAATGTCTGTACAGCGCTGTGGAATATGTCAGTGATGAGAATGCCTGTACAGAGCTGTGGAATATGTCAGTGATATATAAGTGATGAGAATGTCTGTACAGAGCTGTGGAATATGTCAGTGATATAGAAGTGATGAGAATGTCTGTACAGCGCTGTGTGTGTAATCTGTGCAGTGTAGAGCTATGTGTGTAATCTGTGCAGAGCTGTGTGTGTAATGTATGCGGATGTATTATCAAAAACGGAAGTATTTTTGTTGAACCCTGCTGGATCTGGAAAAAACAAAAGTGTGAAAGTAGCCTTACAAAGACTCAGGTCTCCTGTCTGTGGATTCCCCACGATGGAAAACTCCTGCTGTGCCAAGTACATAATGTGTGCGTTATTGTAGAGCAGGCGATGCCCCTGCGGTGTTCTGGGAAAGATATTCAATTGACATTCCTTAACCTATCTGAAAGCAGTAGATGCTGGGGATGAAATAAGCATGTTTAGGCTGGAGGGCACCCTCCTATGGGTGCTGTGCTCTACCTCTAACCTGCACCTGCTTGTATATTCCAATGACTCCAGTCTCATTTCTGTACATTTCATATCATGTTTTCTATTCATTTCTGGATTTCAATTTATAGACATTTAGAGCACCTTGTGACATATTCCAATGGTTCAGGTCACCTTTCTGTGGATTTCATTTCTGAATCTCAGTTTCTACACATTTTGGGGGCTTTGTTATATCCTACAATGGTAAAGGTGTCATTTTGTGCCACGTTTCTTACATCGTCATCTGTGGATCTCAGTTTATACCTGAACCTTGTGATATAGTATAAGGGCTCAGGTCTCCTTTCTGTGGATTCCCCATGACGGATAACCCCTATTAAATGTACTACGCGTGCGCAGAATTGTAAGCCATGCACTTGTGGCATTGTGGGAAAGATATTCAAATTAGCTCGGCTAATAATTTACATATATTTTCCAGAGAAGAACGCTCTCTAACCTACTATAGTAATAATGTCTCCTTATATATAGATATATACAGTGGGGGAAATAAGGATTTGGCGATCTTGCAAGTTTTCCCACCTTCAAAGAATGGAGAGGTCCAATTCAGTTCTTAAATAGGTTATCCAATATCTAAAATGTTTTGATCTGAGCGACAGGGAAATACAGCAGGGATCCGGAGGGACCCGGGTGCCGGGGAGCAGGTAAGTATAATCCATACAAGAGACCCATGAGTTGGGGGGGATATTGTAGATCAGGCATCCCCAAACTGCAGCCCTCCAGATGTGCAAAACTACAACTCCCAGCATGCCCGGA
>ONZH01013349.1:0-13645 GCA_900303285.1 Rhinella marina
TTAGCCTGGAGATGCTGCCCTATTGGCTGGTAGAGACCGAGGCCTTTCGAAATCTCATAGCGGTGGCTGGCCCTCGGTATTCCGTCCCCAGCCGCCACTATTTTTCCCGATGTGCCGTCCCAGCCCTACACCAGCACGTGTCACAGAACATCATCCGTGCCCTGACCAACGCTGTTTCTGAGAAGGTCCACCTAACCACGGACATGTGGACAAGTGCTGCGGGCAGGGACACTATATCTCACTGATGGCACATTGGGTTAACTTGGTGGAGTCTGGGACCGAGAATGACCCTGGGGCCGCTCATGTACTGCCCACACCGAGGATTGCAGGGCCTACCTCGGTCACGGTCTCTCAGACGTACTATGCCTCCTCCTCCTCCGACCCCTCCTCCTCCTCCACCGAATTACCATCCGTGGGCACGGCACCTTCAGTCGTTAGCTCTAGGCGCAGCAGCAGTGCCGTGGGTAAGCGCCAGCAGGCGGTGCTCAAACTGCTGAGCTTAGGTGACAAAAGGCACACCGCCCAAGAGCTGTTACAGGGCATCACGGCGCAGACCGATGTGTGGCTGGCACCGCTGAACCTGAAGCCAGGCATGGTTGTGTGTGACAATGGGCGTAACCTGGTGGCGGCTCTGCAACTCAGCACACTGACACATGTGCCATGCCTGGCCCACATGTTCAATCTAATAGTTCAGCGGTTCCTCAAGACATACCCCAATCTGTCTGATTTGCTCACCAAGGTGTGCCGCATCTGTGCGCATTTCCGCAAGTCCACCACAGATGCTGCCACTCTCAGGGCAGCGCAGCGCCGCCTACAACTGCCCGCTCACCGACTGTTGTGCGACGTGCCCACGAGATGGAATTCCACATTAAACATGTTATCCAGAGTTTACCAGCAGCGCAGAGCGATTGTAGACTGCCAGATGTCATCTTCCACCAGAACTGGTAGTCAGGTCTCTCAGATTCCTCAAGTCTACAATGAGGAGTGGACGTGGATGTCTGATATCTGCCAGGTGTTGAGCAACTTTGAGGAGTCAACACAGATGGTCAGCGGCGATGCCGCCATTATCAGCCTCACCATCCCGCTGCTTTGCCTGTTGAAAAACTCACTGCTCAGCATCAAGTCGGATGCTTTGCGCTTGTCACAAGAGACGGTGGAGGAAGATACGTCGCTTGATAGCCAGAGCACCCTCCGGTCTGTTTCTCAGCGCGTATCGGAGGAGGGGGATGAGGATGAGGAGGAGAATGTCGGCGAGACAGTAGAGGGTACCAGTGCTCAGTCCTTAACTCTTGAGCGTGTATGGGCTGAAGAGGAGGATTTGGAGGAGGAGAAGGAGGAAATGGAGAGTCAGGCCAGTGAGGAGAGGGAATTCTTACGTGTTGGGACTCTGGCGCACAAGGCAGACTTAATGTTAGGCTGCCTATCCCGTGACCCTCGCGTTAGAAGAATTTTTTCAAACACCGATTAGTGGGTGCTCACTCTCCTGGACCCACGGTACAAGCAGAACCTTTCCACTCTCATCCCTGCAGAGGAAAGGAGTATGAGAGTGAATAGATATCAACAGGCCCTGGTGCACAAGCTGAAACAATTCTTCCCATCTGACGCCGCTAGCGGCAGAGGGCATGGTTCTGTGGGCCAAGTAGCGGGGGAGAGGAGGCGAGCAGGCAGCTTGTCCAGCACTGGCAGGGGAACGCTCTCCAAGGCCTTTGCCAGTTTTATGTCACCCCAGCAAGACACTGTCACCTGTCCCCAGTCTAGGCAGAGTAGGGGGGAGCTGTACAGAAAGATGGTGAGGGAGTACCTAGCTGACCATACCAACGTCCGTAGCGATCACTCTGCTCCATACAACTACTGGGTTTCAAAGCTGGACACGTGGCCTGAACTGGCGCTGTATGCCTTGGAGGTGCTGGCCTGCCCTGCTGCTAGCGTGCTGTCAGAGCGGGTATTCAGTGCAGCTGGTGGCGTCATCACCGATAAGCGTACACGCCTGTCAACTGACAGCGCTGACAGGCTGACGCTTATTAAAATGAACAAAGCCTGGATTTCACCGGAATTCAAATCTCCTCCAGGGGAAAGCAGCTAAAGATTTAAATAACTTATGTATCCGATTCCTCTTCTCTACTCCTCCTCCTACTCCTCCTCCTCCTACATATCGTCTTTGCCTAACGCTGACCCAAAAAACGCCATTTTTTAGACGTCCAACTGGCACTCTTTTACCACAATTTTCAGGAGGGCCCCCTACAGGCCCTCTATTCAAACAATTTTTCCGTAGGTCCACCTACAGGCCCTCTCTTCAAACAATTTTTCCAGAGGTCCACCTACAGGCCCTCTGTCCAAACAATTTTTCCGGAGGTCCACCTACAGGCCCTCTGTCTAAACAATTTTTCCAGAGGTCCACCTACAGGCCCTCTCTTCAAACAATTTTTCCAGAGGTCCACCTACAGGCCCTCTCTCGAAACAATTTTTCCGGAGGTCCACCTACAGGCCCTCTCTCCAAACAATTTTTACGGAGTTCCACCTACAGGCCCTCTGTCCAAACAATTTTTCCGGAGTTCCACCTACAGGCCCTCTCTCCAAACAATTTTTCCGGAGGTCAACCTACAGGCCCTCTCTCCAATTCCAGTTTCCAGTTTTATTTGCGCAAACTGCATACATTTTTATTTTTGGGATAGGTGTGAAAAATAATATTACTTGCGAATCTATATTGCCCAACATTGGATACGGTAGCAAGTAGAAGACCAAACACATGCTGCCCACAGGGTTCCGCAAATTCCTGGTCCACCCGCAAATTCCTTGTCCACAACGTCAAGGAGGTAGAGCTTCTGTTGATGAGCAACAAGTCCTTCTGTACTGAAATCGCCGACAAAGTCTCCATCTAAGAACCTACAGACCATTGTGGAGAGAGCGGCACAGCTCGCCATCAAATTGATCTGTTCCTGTGCCTGATCCACCCAAGTTGAATCTGTCCCATCATGAGAAAGTCCCCCCAAGGAGTCCCCACTGTAACTTGCTTCCCATACAACTACCTCACCCCCCGACACCTGTGTCTCGCCATTGTCCACCACCTCCTCAGACAACACTGGTAAATCCCCACTGTCAGCACACGGAAACAGCAAAAGGTCTTGCGAATTGGGGCAGAGAATGTTCTGGGCTAGCACATCAGGGAAGGGGTGACTATGGGGTTCCAGGGAGTACGTGACCACATGCAATATCCATTTAAAAGTCATGCCACACTTGATCGAGCTCATAATTGACAATTGTACCGGTTGATGCTAAATTTTTAAGTTGGGGTCCTGCGTCGTCATTCTAACTACACCCGGCTGTTGTCACCACCACACACGCTAGCCCAGGGGACACTCCTCTGGCTCTTCCAGCGAAACCTCCTTCCCCCCAGCCTGCCCCACACCTACAGGCCCTCTCTACAAACAATTTACCCGGACAGGGGACGTCTTAGATATTGTACAGATTTTTGTTTGGTTCTTCTTTTATTTGCCTCCTGACCTGTGATAGGCAGAGCATGGACACGTCCCCTTAGCTGCAGTGGGAAAGACACTCCCCTGGCCAGAGCAAGCTCTTTTTCCATTTTCCGTGGTCGAAAAATCCATAAAATATAGGGTCCCAAGATAGGGGACGTAAACGGTATTAAAACTGAGAAGAATCGATACCGCACCGGCTGATGCTAGAGTTTTTCCAATGCATTCCGGCTGTTGTCACCACCACACACGCTAGCCCAGGGGGCACTCCTCTGGCTCTTCCAGCGAAACCTCCTTCCCCCCAGCCTGCCCCCACCTACAGGCCCTCTCTCCAAACAATTTACTTCTTTGTCCTATCTTTCTCTCTCTCTCTACAAACTATTTTTCCGGATAGCTGCCATATACGGTATTAAACTGAGTAGTATACATAGAAGACATACCACACTTGATCAATCTCATAATTTACGACTGTACCGGTTGATGCTAAATTTTTAAGTTGGGGTCCTGCGTCATCATTCTAACTACACCCGGCTGTTGTCACCACCACACACGCCAGCCCAGGGGGCACTCCTCTGGCTCTTCCAGCGAAACCTTCTTCCCCCCAGCCTGCCCCACACCTACAGGCCCTCTCTCCAAACAATTTACTTCTTTGTCCTATCTTTCTCTCTCTCTCTACAAACTATTTTTCCGGATAGCTGCCATATACGGTATTAAACTGAGTAGTATACATAGAAGACATACCACACTTGATCAATCTCATAATTTACGATGGCACCGGTTGATGCTAAATTTTTAAGTTGGGGTCCTGCGTCGTCATTCTAACTACACCCGGCTGTTGTCACCACCACACACGCTATCCTAGGGGGGCACTCCTCTGGCTCTTCCAGCGAAACCTTCTTCCCCCCAGCCTGCCCCACACCTACAGGCCCTCTCTCCAAACAATTTACTTCTTTGTCCTATCTTTCTCTCTCTCTCTACAAACTATTTTTCCGGATAGCTGCCATATACGGTATTAAACTGAGTAGTATACATAGAAGACATACCACACTTGATCAATCTCATAATTTACGACTGTACCGGTTGATGCTAAATTTTTAAGTTGGGGTCCTGCGTCGTCATTCTAACTACACCCGGCTGTTGTCACCACCACACACGCTAGCCCAGGGGGCACTCCTCTGGCTCTTCCAGCGAAACCTCCTTCCCCCCAGCCTGCCCCACACCTACAGGCCCTCTCTACAAACAATTTACCCGGATAGGGGACGTCTTAGATATTGTACAGATTTTTGTTTGGTTCTTCTTTTAATTGCCTCCTGACCTGTGATAGGCAGAGCATGGACACGTCCCCTTAGCTGCAGTGGAAAAGACACTCCCCTGGCCAGAGCAAGCTCTTTTTCCGTTTTCCGTGGTCGAAAAATCCCTAAAATATAAGGTCCCAAGATAGGGGACGTATACGGTATTAAACTGAGAAGAATCGATACCGCACCGGTTGATGCAACAGTTTTTCAAAATCCATTCCGGCTGTTGTCACCACCACACATGCTAGCCCAGGGGGCACTCCTCTGGCTCTTCCAGTGAAACCTCCTTCCCCCCCACCTACAGGCCCTCTCTTCAAACAATTTACCCGGGTAGGGGGACGTATTAGATATTGTACTGATTTTTAATTGCCTCCTGCGATAGACGGGAATCGAACCCGGATGAACTGCTTGGGAAGTAGCTATGCTCACCACTATACCACCAGCAGCCACAGCAACTGATAAGAACAGATACTAAACTTGATTTCAGCTGCAGTGCCAGCATGAGCAGTGGTGTCACCTGCAGGCGGTGATGGACCTTCGTTGCACCTAGTTGGGTGCTTCCCTAACATGTGATGGGTATTTGCCTCGCCTTTCTTGGTCTGGGTGAGCACAATTGCCATGAGGATAACCACCAGGCTGTTGCCTGAGAATTTGGGGTAATGGAGGGATTAAGCAGCCTCAGAGGCATCCATGCATGCTGCCCCTGCGGTTTCCTGTCCATTTCTGTGGTGTTTCCATCATTTTCTGAGGTTTCCAGGTTTTCACCCAGCCTTCCCTAGGCAGAGCCTTGGTCCCCTGCAAAAAATGCTCGAGTCTCCCATTGACTTCAATGGGGTTTGTTACTCGAAACGATCACCCGAGCATCGGGAAAAGTTCGACTCGAATAACGAGCACCCGGTGCATCCTTACTGCACCAAAGAGATACATGTACTAAATGTCTTTAATAACCCACAGAACAACATAGTTCACCCATAACAATCTCCCCAAAGCTCCACATAGGTGGCTGTGGTCCAATCATTGACACACAGAGGAAGAGTGAACTGGATAGTGGATATTGCTAGTACATGTAAAATATACCCCGCTAGTTTGCAGCCCATACAGACACTATATATGTAATGGAGCTAACAAGCCTTGTCAGTCTCCAACAAAAGGTAAGTATGTAGCAGCAGACTGGTAACAAGTAAGCACAGAATCTCTCTCTAACTCAAAGCGTTTCTGCATGGGGTATTATCCTCATCAGGAGCCAGAAAAAGTGACAAGACAAACAACCAGATAAAGGACCCAGTCCACCTCTGATGACGTGTGGACTGCGGGGTATCCGACGCTCAGTATTTGCAAGCTGAAAGCAAAAGTGGGTCTAAACCACCGAAGAGATGCAAATATTTATATTACATTTTATCTCTGTTTTGGACCCACTTCTGGTTTTGGCTTACAATTACTGATCAAATACTGACAGTCTGAAAGAGGCTTTATGGATGCTCAAAATACAGGCTTCATTTTTTTACTTTTCTGTTCTTTTAATGGATAAGAAGAATTGAAAATAAACAGTTATATGAACACAGCCTTAATGCCACTGCTGCTGCCCCACCTCCCCACTCAGTTATGGGGCCACTACTGTCCGTGTTACTACTGCTGCAGTTGGCCCCATCCCCATTCTGTAATGGGGCCACTATTGTCACTGTTACTGCCACTGCTGCCACCCTTCCCTCCACCCTCATAGGGCCACTACTGTCACTGGCATTGCCACTACTGTCACCCTCCCCACTCATGGAGCCACTATTATAACTGTTACTGCCACCGCTGTGCTGCTGCCACCCTCCCCAGACTATCATGGGACCACTACTTGAATCTTGGGAAACTGTACCTTGAGTCCATGGCAATAAATTAGACCTGACACTAACATTGATCTGTATTATTGATGCACAGTAAATCTACAGCTAACAGAAAGGATTAAAAAGCATGTGTTTGGACTGCCACAATATGCATTAAAAGAACATACTGTAGTTTTTTTGGCACTACTTTATTGGCGCTCCATTTCTTTATTTTATTCCAGCCATTGCATTGCATGGGTGCAGACAGGTGTTTTGCTTTACTGAAGGCTGCTGTATGCTTTTCTTTTTGTTGAACAGAAGAGATTAGCTATGAATTGGTGCACAGCACAATGATATAGACAGCGATAAATTACACCTGCCTGTAATACTAATGGCACAGTACCTACAGAACAGATTAACTATGAATGTAGGTGCACTACAATGTAATACACAAAGTGATACACTCTACATGCAATCTCCCTGCAGTTTAAGTTCATAGCCTTCACACCTAGATTGGGCCACAAAGCGGGATGAATATAATTAGGCAGAGTGGTCTGAGTATAACTGATTTATCACGATTTGTGACAAATTAATTAAGAATGAATGACATTTCTTGTCAAAGTTCAGCAAATCAGCTGAATTGAATTTTCCAAATCTTCGCTCATCTCTACTGTTAATCCTTGCTGTGTTACAGAAAAAATGGATTGAAATGGATAATTCACACAATTTTACATTTTACCTCCATTTTGCTTTAATTCCTGTGGAACACCTAAAGGGTTAACAAAGTTTGAAAAATCAGTTTTGAATAATTTGAGGGGTACGGTTTCTAAAATGGGGTCATTTATGGGTGCTTTTCCCCACAAAGTGACTTCATATCTGAATTGGCCCTTAGTAAAGTTGGTTTTGAAGTTTCTTCTTGCAAATGTGAAAAATTGCTTGTAAAATTCTAAGCCTTCTAACATTCAAAAAAAATAAAATGACAGTTACAAAATGATGCCAACATAAAGTAGACATGTGATGAATATTAATTAATAACTTTTTCATGAGGCATCACTATCTGCATTGAAAATACAGAAATTCAAACTTAGAAAACAGCAAACTTCTGTCAATTTGGGATTTTTTTGAATAAATAAAGTTATAACATATAAAACCAAATTTACCAGTAACAAGTATGATGTGTCATGAAAAAGTCTCAGAATCGCTTGGATAAGTAAAAGCATCCCAAAGTTATTACCACATAGCCGTCAGATTTGAAAATGGGGCTTCATTCCAAACTGGTCCAAACTGGCTTTTGCTGTAAGGGGCTAAGAACTTGTCTCATTGACTGCTATATGCATTACTAACTTGTCAGAACACTTTTCATGCACAAGATCCATTGACTTATATAATCCATCTGCAATTGCTTTACTTGTCTTGACTAGAGATGAGCGAATCAGTAAAAATTTGCTTCGACGAATATTCGCCGAATTTGTGACAATATTCGTATTTACACGAACTTATTCGTCGAATCTACGTAAAAAAAAAACAAGTTTTTTGCGAACATTCCTGCCCAAATTACGTACGTACAGACAGCGTAGTTAAAAGTACGCAATACGAAAGCATTAGCGTACATTAGCATTAGCGTAACCAGCTGACGCTAGCTCCGCCTATTTATTCCCCACACTGTTCTATTCCCTTCACGCTACGACTACCTTATACTGTAACAGCGGCTACAAAGACAATGTATACAGTATTTTAAACAATAAAAGGCTTTATTACAAAATAACACGTCTATCGTATAATTATTCAGACTATATCTATATATATTTATATTAGCGTATACACAACACAACAACACAATATTATACACTGACTACACTGCACACTTCCCACAAGTAATTCCACCCACAAGCTAAATCTAACACATACACACTTGCGATACCCTCCCAATCCTACACTTACTGTCCCTAGGAAGCACGAGCCACTGGAGAACAAAGGGTTAATATAGCTATATGAAAAGTATATAGCTATATTATTGACAATGAAGGGGTTAACAGAGAGCAGGGCTCTGTGCTGGGGTTAATGCCAGGGGTAGGGTATGTAGGGGTTAATGGCAGTGATGGCATCAGGGGTCAGGGTACAGGAGTATGGGCAGGATATGGGACAGGGCACCAGGGGTTAATTCAGCAGGGGTTGGTAGGGCACAGGGGCACTGGCAGGGCAATCAAGGGGTTAATTCACAGGGATAATGGTAGGGAAGCAAGGCAGGGGTTAACAGGGCGATCAGGGGGCAGCAGGGGTACAAGGCAGGGGGTACAGGGGAAATCAAGGGGTCATTGGTGGTTCAGTGGAACCAGAGATATTCAGCCAGTCCCAGTGGCTCGTTGTCTAAGGGGTTGCTCGTCGTCCAAGGGGGAGATTCTCTGCTCGTTCGTCCAGGGGATGATTCTTCTTGGGAGGCACGGCTCAACTGATGAGCACAGGGTGATCGGGGTTTTTAAACCCGATCGCCCGCGCTCCTGTCTTCCCGCGCTGCCGGTGTGCGCGCTTGCGAGCGCGCGCCGGCAGTCCTGTGCACACGTGGTCTGGCGCAGTGAAATGACGTCACTGCGCCATCACGAGCGCACAGGAATTCACAGGCGGAGGATCTCTTTGATCCTCCTGCCTGTGAATTGCCCTCCTATCTCCGGCACCGATCGCAGTGCCGGAGGAAGGAGGAGCACAGAGACAGGGAAACAAAGAGAAACAAGAGCAGCGCTGAGGATAATTAACAGAAGGGACAGAAGATCTGTCACGACAGGGAAACAAGGGATAGTGTGCCCTGTCTAAACCCCACCTCTTTCCCTGCCTACTTACAGTAGATGCCCTAGGCGACAAAACCGTAACTTGGAGACGGTCCCTATGCTGAGTACGTGCACAGGGTAGGGAAGGGAACACAGGGAAAGACGAACACAGACAGAAACAAACACAATAGCAGAATCGTCAGCAAGCCAAATCAAGAACAGGAGGTCACGTCAAATACCGAGGGGAATCACAAAAGCGTAGTCTAAGTCCAAAGCCAAAATCCAATATACCAATAATCCAAAAGCAAGGTCCAACACACAGCACTGATCTCAGAAGACTAATCACAGGCATCTGAGTGAGGCAGTTGCCATCTTTAAATAGCCCGCCCAGGATCATGTGATGTGGCCAGCATCACATGACCTGAGGCGGAGCAAGCTGTCCAAACAATATGTAAAGTAGCCATGTGGTGTGATCAGCACCACATGGCTAAACCCAAACAGAGAATTAACTCATGAAGTGCTGGCTGACAAGACCAGCACTTCAATTCCCTATTGCTCGTCTCTAGGGGGGCGGAGAGGTCCGGCAACGTCGTGCAGAGGGAGCGCGACGCCGACCTCGCGTGACAAGATCATATCAATCTTCTATCCCTTTGAAGAACCTGGGACTGGACTAATTAGACCAGTCCTCAGGTCTCCAGCTGTCCCCAGCAGATGGGCGATTGTCCATCTGCTGGGGGCTATGGGGGAGGGGGCACCCGGCTGTTACATGTATATAGATGCATGTACATAACTGGGGATCATGTACATGAATCTATATACCTCTGGGGGTACAAAGGGGGCCTTATACATGTATATTTAAGTTAAGGGGGCATAAACCAGGGGGCATATGACTGTGGGGCCATATAAGGCCCAAACATGAGCCCATGGGGCCATAGACCCCAACGTGGGATCATATATGTACATGTATATGCATGCCTGATTAAAGGGGCATGCATGCATATACATATACATATATATTACAGGGCCAACACTTCCTTCTACAGCAGCCCACAAAATATTCCTTTCCATCCTCGTCATCCTGCAGGAAGCCAGACCCTTTCCCAATGGAAAACCAAAGCACAGTTCCCTTTCGGCGTTCCAATGAAGGATCTCCCGGCCTAGGGTGGTTAGGTACCTGTATGACCCAGTTCTCCACTGTGGTTTTATAGTCCCAGAGGGTCTGTGCATGGGCCGTCACAGATGGTGGAACAATTGGGTTCTGGTGTATGGAATGGGTGGATCTCCTCCTGAGCGGTGAAGTGGACGCTCCAGCCGCCTCCGCCGCATGAGCCACAGCAGACGCTACAGCTGCACGAGCCACAGCAGACGTTCCAGCCACACGAGCCACAGCAGACGTTCCAGCCGCACGAGCCACAGCAGACGTTCCAGCCGCACGAGTCACAGCAGACGTTCCAGCCGCACGAGTCACAGCAGACGTTCCAGCCGAACGAGCCACAGCAGACGCTCTAGCCACCTCATGAGTCGCAGCAACAGCAACCTCAGCAGGTGGTAAGGAAGACACAGGCACTGAAGCTGGGTTTCTCTGGCAGAGTTGTAACACCCTGACGTCTGGAGCGGGCGGTGGTTCAGGGAACTTCACTTTCCCGCTCTTGCGTGGGCGTATCGTCATTGTCCCTCCTCACGCAGAATGCGTACGTATGATATGTTTCATACGTATCGTACATATCGTTAGCGTGTTAAATTTTGCGAAGATTTACGAATAATACGAAGCAAATCCAAAAAATATCGGATTCGCTTCACAGCTGAAAATTTCCAAGATTCTATACGAATCTACGAAGCGGCGAATAGATTCGCTCATCTCAAGTCTTGACTAAGATAACTGATTAAAAAGGTAATATTTATAGATGCATTTGACATTTACCTACAGTTCTGCCCATATTTCTTTGCATGTCATCCCGTAGTAATTAAATACATAAATATTTGTCTATTATATATTTATACCTTTAAGTATACTATGGAAAGAGTTTGCACTTACATAATTTACACGACTGAAGCGGCAAGTTTAAGACCATTAGAAAGATAGAGAGTATAAGTAGAGAGGATTTGCATAGATTAGCATTCAATTTGCATTTTATTAAAGGCATTGGTTGTAATGTTTGTATGCATTAAATTATGTTGCAAGATTTAATAAAATGTTGTTAATCTTTGAATAGGTGTGAAATAGTGCATAAAGCTCAAACTAAATATTGGATTGGCAAAATGAAGCTATTACATTTGCTTATTAAAAGGGGAAAAAAGTTATTTAAAATTGCCAATATCATAGGCCGGTAAACAGGCTTTATACCTACATCAGTTTAGGGCATGAGATAAGTCTTTTAAAAAGCTTATACAGTGTTTTATATTCCAGCTATTTTAATCATATTTCCGTAATAATATGTAAATCTATTATACCTCCAGTAAGGTAAAGGGAAAACAGTTTTTTGTTTGTTTTTTTACTTAAAACTAAGTACTTATAAAATACTGTAATTATTAACAAACTCTGAAAAATTCTAGAAAATGCTTGGGTAAAATTTAGGGGCTAAATACAGATACATCTGAATTGTCTCATCTGAATATCTGAGACTGTATCTGTATTGCAAACATTTTTTATAATGTAGTATCACTATCAGTACAAAATATGTATGTTGGCACTATCAAACCCCTTCAGACACCTGGGCATGCAGGGGCTGTATGGAGTGGTCTCACGGGCTTTCTTACTTGGTGGATGCTAGGTGTCTTACACAGTTGACATCCACCTGCAGTGGTTGGCATCGGTGATAACTTTGATCTCAGTTGCTTACATCGTCATATGTCGCAGTCCATAGTGACTGCAGCATCTGTGTCATGCCTGTAGGACAGTGAGTCCTACCTAGAACCCAGACCTCTTTCCCTACCTAGTTGCAGTATAAGCCTTAAATAGCAGAACCACAACTGGCAATAAGGTACCAAAAGCGAGAGACAAAGGATGGTCAAGAGGCAATCCGAGGTCAGAAACACAAAGTATATATCAACAGCAATCAGGAACAGGAACTAAGAACAAGCTAGTGAGCCAATGGTTCCATTACAATAGTGGATTTGAATAGAGAGCCAGGTTTCCAGATTACAACCTGATTGGTCCAGTGATATAACTCTCTAAGGTCAACCCTAGTGTTGAGCGAATTGAAGTATCCTAAATGGACTTCGATCCAAATTTCAGGGAAAATTCAATTCGTTGCGAAGCCGAATTTCCTCGTGCTCCATGATAACGAATCAATTTTCCCTGAAATGGTGGTACAAAAAAATCATACTCACCTCATCCATTTGAGCCTGAAGCGGTAGCGTGGCCATCTTGATTGAAGATCCTATGCAAAATCTCATGCGGGGGGTATTATTAATTCTGGGGGGCACTAATGGGGGCACTGTTAACACTGGGAGCCACATTATGACATAGCAACCTAACACCCTGTGTTAAACCATGCCCCCACAATCACACCCCATTTGAGGTATGGCTTAACTTGTCCGCAGGGGCGGATTGACCATAGACTCTACAGGGAAATTTCCCGGTGGGCCGATGCCCAGGGTGCCACTCAAGCCCTCTTGATGGCCGCAGGCCAGGTACATAATGGTCTGATGCTCAACGGCAACAGGTGCCCTCCTGAACTCAACTGTATTACCGTCCTCGTGATGGTGATACAGTTGTATACTGTGGTTGGGGTGGTGGTATTTTGTGCTGCCCTGTGGTATTTGGTTCTGCTGGGGCAATATTCTGTGCAGCACTACAGTATTGCAGGCCCTGCCTACTTCTGTAGTCCCGTCTTCTGTCAACATGGGGCCACTGTAAGTTCCCAATCCGCCCCTGCTTGTCCGGTATATATATATATATATATATATATATATATATATATTATTTACAGATTCATAATACATTATATGGAACATTAAATGGTACTATTAAAAAGTACAACTTGTTCCACACAAAAACAAGCCATCTCTATGCCTTTGTCAATGGAAAAAAAATTGAAAAAGAAGTTTGGCACTTGGAAGGTGAGGAGGAAGAAACAAAAATTTCCAAAATTGGCTGCATCCTGAAGGGGTTAAAGGAGTATTCCATGTTGAAGCATTTATCATAGGTTGCATTCTGTGGATCCACCTGTGGATTTAGCCCCATTAAAAAGATAGATAGCTGTTGTAAGCAGAAACTACTGTACAGTACAAGGGTATATCTTGAAGATAATATTTATGTACAGAGATAGTCCACTTTTCTTCTGTGATGCTGCTTCTTTAAA
>ONZH01013350.1:0-28861 GCA_900303285.1 Rhinella marina
GAATACGTTTTTCTGTCATTTCTATACACTACAGTCCACGTGAACAATTATTGTAGTGTACTGTACAGTAGCGTCAGTCTATTGAATACGTTTTTCTCTCATTTCTATACACTACAGTCAGTGAACAATTATGTAGTGTGCTATACAGCAGCGTCAGTCTATAAATAAGTATTTCTCAGTTATATGTATTATAGTCCAGTGAAAAAATGTAGTGGTTTGTGGTAAAATTAGCTGCCATTTAAAGACTACGTTTTTTCTCATTTATATATACTACAGTCCAGTGAACAATTCTGTAGTGTGCTGTACAGCAGCGTCAGTCTATAAAACACGTATTTTCTCAGTTATATGTACTACAGTCCAGTGAAAAATGGAGTGGTTTGCGGTAAATTAGCCGCAGTCTAAAAATTCCTTTTTTTTCTCTCAGTTATATATACTACAGTGCAGTGAACAATTCTGTCGTGTGCGGTATAGTAGCCGCACTCTAGAGTTGACACCAACAAGTGACCAAGTTAGTTGAGGTAGCAGGTGAAGCACATAAAATTTTACACTGATACAGCATGGTGGTGAACCCAGAGTGACCAAGTTACACTCAGGTAGCAGGTGAAGCACATAAAATTTTACACTGATACAGCATGGCGGTGACACCACCAATGCCTTGGTCAGACTGAGATTGCAGTCAAATGGCTGTAGGTGAGCCTCCCAAAAATTTGTTTTGGAGTGCCTGTAGTTGACCCACCTGTAAAATTGTTTTGGAGAGTCTGTAGTTGACCCTCCTGTAAAATTGTTTTTGAGTGTCTGTAGTTGACGCTCCTAAAAAATTTATTGGAGAGAGGGCCTGTAGGTGGCACTCCGTAAACATTGTTTGTAAAGAGCGCCAGTTGGCCCTCAGAAACATTGCCTGTTGGCTCCGCATTTGTGTGCGAAGAGGAGGAGGAGTAGGAGAGGAGAGGATACATAAAGAATCTTCATGTTGAGCTGCTTTCCCCCGGTGGAGATTTGCATTCCGGTGAAATCCAGGCTTTATTCATTTCAATAATCGTCAGCCTGTCAACGCTGTCACTTGACAGGCATGTACGCTTATCAGTGATGATGCCACCAGCTGCACTGAAGACCCGCTCTGACAACACGCTAGCGGCAGGGCAGGCCATCACCTCCAAAGCGTACAGCGCCAGTTGTCGTGTCCAGCTTTGCAACCCAGTAGTTGTATGGAGCAGAGTGATCACGCAGGATGATGGTATGGTCAGCTAGGTATTCCCTCTCCATCTTTCTGAACAGCTCCCCCCCTACTCAGGGATGGGTAACATAGTCTTGCTGGGGTGCCATAAAACTGGCAAAGGCTGGCAGAGAGTGTTCCCCTGCCAGTGCTGGACAAGCTGCCTGCTCTCCTCCTCTCCCCCGCTAGTTGGACCACAGAACTACATCCTCTGCCGCTAGCGGTGTCAGATGGGAAGGATAGTTTCAGCTTGTGCACCAGGGCCTGTTGATATTGATTCACTCTCATACTCCTCTCCTCTACAGGAATGAGAGTGGAAAAGTTCTGATTGTACCGGGGGTCCAGGAGGGTCAACACCCAGTAATCGGTGTTGTCAAAAATGCCAGGGTCACGGGAAAGGCAGCCTAACATAAAGTCAGACATGTGTGCAAGAGTCCCAGCACGCAAGAATTCCCTTTCCTCAATAGGCTGACTCTCCATTTCCTTCTCCTCCAACTCCTCCTCTTCAGCCCATACACGCTCAACAGATAAGAAGGAATGAGCATAGGTACCCTCTTCAGTCTCGCCAACAGTCTCCTTCTCTTCCTCCTCATCCTCCTCCAATATGCGCTGAGAAACAGAACTGAAAGTGCTCTGGCTATCAATCAATGTATCTTCTTCCCCCATCTCCTGTGACAAGTGCAAAGCCTCTGACTTCATGCTGAGCAGTGAGTTTTTCAGCAGACAAAGCAGCGGCATGGTGACGCTGATAATTGACTCCTCAAAGTTGCTTAAGACCTGACAGATATCAGACATCCACGTCCACTCCTCATTGTAGACTTGAGGAAGCTGACTAACCTGACTACCAGTTCTGGTGGAAGTTGTCATCTGGCAGTCTACAATCGCTCTGCTCTGCTGGTAAACCCTGGCTAACGTGTAATGTGGAATTCCATTGTGTGGGCATGTCGCACAACAGTCGGTGAGCTGTCAGTTGTAAGCGCCGTTGCACTGCCCTGAGAGTGGCAGCATCTGTGGTTGACTTGCAGAAATGCGCACAGATGCATCGCACTTTGGTGAGCAAATCAGACACATTGGGGTAGGTCTTGAGGAACCGCTGAACCACAAGATTGAACACGTGGGCCAGGCAGGTTTTATATGCAGTGTTTATATGGGTTGTTGTTACTTTGGGAAATAGTATTGGTGTATAATGGCACATGTGTGTGTCTGCCGAGTTGCATAGCCGCCACCAGGTTATGCCCGTTGTCACACACAACCATGCCTGGTTTGAGTTTAAGCGGTGCCAGCCAAAGATCGGTCTGCGCCGTGATGCCCTGTAACAGCTCTTGGGCGGTGTGCCTCTTGTCACCTAAACTCAGCAGTTTCAGCACAGCCTGTTGGCGCTTATCCACGGGAGTGCTGTTGTGCCTAGAGCTACCGACTGAAGGCGCCGTGCTCACAGATTGTATTTGAGAGTAGGAGGAGGAGGGGTTGGAGGAAGAGGCATAATAAGTCTGAGAAACCGTGACCAAGGTAGGCCCCGCAATCCTCGGTGTGGACATTACATGAGCGGCCCCAGGGTCAGACTCGGTCCCAGCCTCCACCAAGTTAACCCAATGTGCCGTCAGGGAGATATAGTGTCCCTGCCCGCCAGCACTTGTCCACGTGTCCGTGGTTAGGTGGACCTTCTCAGTAACCGCGTCGATCAGGGCACGGATGATGTTCTCTGACACGTTCTGGTGTAGGGCTGGGACGGCACATCGTGAAAAATAGTGGCGGCTGGGGACCAAGTACTGAGGGACAACCACCGCAATCAGGTTGCGGAAAGCCTCAATCTATACCAGTCTATAGCGCAGCATTTTCAGGCTCAGCAGTTTGAAAATGTGGACGTTTAGGGCTTGTGCATGTGGGTGGATGGAATTGTATTCGCGTTTGCGCTTGCGCTCCAATGTCTGATGCAAAGACAGCTGAACGCTGCGCTGGGACACATTGGTGTAGGGTGTGGAGGATCGTGGAGGTGAAGGGGTGGTTGTAGGGTGGGAGGCGTTCGTGCCGGGGTCCTGGGCAGGGGGTTGACTCGCAAAGCCAGCATGTAACACAGGGGAAGGAGCAGTGGTGTGATCCGCAGGAGGTCAACGGCCTTGGTTCCATTGAGTCGTGTGCCTGCGCATGCTGGTAGTGGTTAGGCTGGTAGTGGTGCCTCCCCTGCTGATCCTGGTGTGGCACAAGTTGCACACCATGGTCCGTCGGTCATCCTCACTTTCTTTAAAGAACCTCCAGACATACGAACATCTAGACCTCAGCACGGGAGCTTCACTACGTGAAACAGTTGCTGATCTACTTGCTCTGGCCCTGCTTCTCCCTCAGGCCACCCCACTGCCTCTTCCAACCTGTTCTGGTGCTGCACTTGCCTCCCCCTCAGAAGCACTGTCTTGACTAGGCTTACCAACCCAGCTCGGGTAAGTCACCTCATCATCCACCTGTTCTTCCTCCGATTCCTCACTCTGCTGCCCCCTGGGACTTACTGCCCTGACAACAATGTCAATGTCTGACAACCGTGTCTCATCATCATCAAACACCTCTTGATGCACTACTTGCACTAAGTCCACACTCTCATCACCCACAGACTGTGAAAGTTCTAAATTTTGGGCATCGGGACAGAGCAACTGCTCAGGTTGCTGTTAAGCAGTGGTTTGTGTCTCTGGGTAGGGTCCTGAAAAGACTTCCTGTGAGTATGCCGGATCTGAATGCATATTTTCCATGGGGGGGGGCAGGCTGGGGGGAAGGAGGTTGAGCTTGAGGAGGCAGAGCTCTACTCCCTTGGCTAAAGTGGGTGGACTGTGTGGAAGAGTGGGTGGTGGATAAATTACTGGACACATTATCCGCTATCCACGTCATCACCTGTTCGCACTGTTGTGGTTTCAATAGTGGTGTACCACGTGACCTTGTAAGTTGCGAGATGAAGCTAGGGAGCGAAACTCTGCGGCGTTCCACTGTTCCTTCATCAGTAGGTACTGTGTCACCCTGCCCAGGACCACGGCCTCTGCCCCCCTACATGACTTGGACGCCCACGTCCTCGACCCTTAGCCTAAAAACGTATTCTCTAGACTGCTGCTAGTGTAACGCACAACACACAATATTTCACTGTGCTGTAGGATATATGAATGAGAAAAAAAAATTTATATTTTCTAGACTCCAGCTAGTGTGCAGCACATGACAGAATTATGTACTGCACTGTAGGATATATAATTGAGAGAAAAAACGTATACCCTAGACTGACGCTACTGTACAGCACACGACATAATTGTTCACTGGACTGTAATATATATAACTGAGAGAAAAAACATATTCCCTAGACTGCACTAGAGATCTCAGCAAGCCAAGGTACTGCAGCAGCAAAAATGAGTACTGAGAGGACTTTGGGCAATTTCTTTTGGGTCTGTGTGGACCACGTGCTGTCCCTTCTGCCAACAGTCACTGTGCACAGCGTGCAGCCAGGATGGCGGTAGCTGCACTACAAGTCCCAGCCAGCAGCCGAGAGGAGGACAAAAAAAGGTCGTTGTAGCCCTTAGAAGGACCGTTGGGTTCTTTGTGGATGATTCCTGCCTAACCACATTCTAATTTCATGCCCTCACAGTGTGCAGCCAAGATGGCGGTAGCTGCACTACAAGTCCCAGCCAGCAGCCAGGAGGAGACCAAAAAAAAAGGTGCTTGTAGCCCTTAGAAGGGCTGTTGGGTTCTTTGTGGGTGATTCCTGCCTAACCAACATCTAAATTCAAGCCCTAACACTCTCCCTGACAGACAGCAGCTCTATCCCTAATCTCATACAGGCGGCGTCTGACGTTCACCGCTATTCCGTGTCAGGGTAAAATTTTAAGTGCTTCACCTGCTACCTCAGTCTCACTTGGTTACTCTGGGTTCACCGCCATGCTGTGTCAGGGTAAATTTTTGGGTGGTTCACCTGCTACCTCAATCTAACTTGGTCACCAAGCTGTCACATGTCACTAACATGTGATGGGCATGTGCCTTGCCCATCTTGGTCTGGGTCAGCACAATTGTCTTGAGGGTCACCACCAGGCTGTTGCCCAGAATTTGGCATAATGGTACGATTAGGCAGCCTCAGAGGCATCCATGCATGCTGTCCCTGCTGTTTCCTGTCCATTTCCGTGGTGTTTCCATCATTTTCTGAGGTTTCCAGGTTTTCACCCAGCCATCCCTAGGCAGAGCCTTGGTCCCCTTCAAAAAATGCTCGAATCTCCCATTGACTTCAATGGGGTTTGTTACTTGAAACGAGCACCCGAGCATCGGGAAAAGTTCGACTCGAAAAACGAGCACCAGAGCATTTTACTACTCGCTCATCTCTAACTATGACCATTCAGTAGTAAATCTTCCACTGCTACTCATTGTGTGTCCTCATAAATTACCATGGCACCGACTTGTGATTCACACCACTCTCAAAAGAAGGACTTACAACACCTGCTCCAGGTTTCACTAAGCCACACCCCGACTCTGTCAGGCCACGCTCCCTTCCCCCTCTGCAGCCAATTGGGATTGAAAAAATGAAGGTAAAAATAAACTTCTGTCAGCTGCAGGGGTGGGAGGGTGAGTTTCTCTCTGCAACAACACACAGAAACATTAGATGAAATAGACTAATATTAGACTACTACCGTTCAGTAGTAATAAAAGATGTTTTCTTCCACTAAAAGGACTTAAAAGCAACCCCCCCAAGGTGCCGCTAAACCACGCCCCCGGTCAGGCCACGCCCTCTCCCACTCCGCAGCCAATGGGGATTGAAAAAAGAAGGTAAAAATCAACTTCTGTCAGCTACAGGAATGGGTGGGAAGGAGACTTTCTCTCTGCAATGACACACACACAAACATTAAATGAAATAGATTAAATATTTCATTGTACCTAAAGCGGTCTGCGCCCATGCGGTCTGCGGGCATCGGCCTCAGAGAAGGTACTGCGCCTGCGCGGGATTACAACGATGACGGAACTTCACTGCTGGAAGCAGTTAAGTGAATATTATTGAGGTGGGCGGTCCTGGGCTCCAACTGTATCGGCGTGACCGGGCTCCAACGGCGCTGGGCACATCCCCTTGGCTTCTTATGTAAGTGATTGGCATTTCATAAAAAACGTTTTTTTACCATCAAATCATCAACTATGATTTATAATAATAACGTTTTTGAGATCCCCATGCTCAGCTGAATCCAGTAGTATGATTACCTTAATAGGCAAAATCGTGGTGACAGAATCCCTTTAAAGGGAACCTGTCATCAACTTTATGCTGACCTCTCTGAGGACAGCATAAATTAGTAACAAAAATGCTGATTTCAGCGGTGTGTCATTTATGAGCTAAAAGTAAGTGGTTGCTCCAGAACCAGCATCAAAATCATTGCAGACCAGGCCTTGAAAGTCATATCTACCTGAGAAGAGTCGTATTTATTCATAATCTCCTGCTCTCTCCGCCCATCTACTGATGATTGGCAGTTCTCTCCTAGAGAGAAAGGGAGAAAACTAGGTAGAAGACTGTCAATCATCAGCAGATGGGCAGGTAGAGCAGGAATTCAAGAATAACTATGACTCTTCTCAGGTGTTTGTGACTCTTTTCTAGGCCCAGTCTGCAATGATTGTAAAGTTGGTTCTTGGCAACCACTTACTTTTAACTTTTAAATGACAGACCGCTGAAATCAACTCACCTGTCTGTACTTTATTCTGCCGTTAGTTTTGGCAGCATAAAGCTGATGACAGGTTCCATTTAATTAACATAGAAATTTAAATTGTAGTTCACCTAAGCAATAATAGTAACCTAAAGCTTATAACTACAGGTCACGCGACAGAGGTGCTACATAAAAAAGGTAAATGTTATAACTAGTGTTTAGCAAATCGTTAACAGTTAATGAAATGGAATTTAATCGGAATTTCAGGAAAAATTACATTAGTCACAAATCCAAATTTCTTGGCACTTCATGGTAACAAATCAATTTTTACTGAAATGGCGGTAAATACAAATTCATACTCACCTCATCACTAATGACATCATTTCGCCTGCCCAGTGTGATGATTTGGTGACATCACACGTCAGGACGTGCGCAAATTGGTGCACTTTCTTCAATCAAGCTCGCCGCGATGGCCTCTCCGTGATCAAATGGATTAAGTATTTATTTGTTTTAACCCCTGATTAACTGCCTGATAGGCTGAATGTGACTCTCTGATAACACGATCAGTGTTGAACGCAGCATCTGAGGAGTTAAATGACGGGAAGTGGCGTTATTGCTGTTCCCCATCATTGCACTCACTCCATACAATACAATTTGCTACGAAGTAATTTGTAACAAATCTAATTTCTTTTCGAAGTTCGGCGAAGCAGCCGAATCAAACTTTTGAAAACTTCACTTATCTCTAGTTATAACAGATAGAAAATATTTTTTTAAATTGCTTTAAGGATTGAACAGTGCTGGCAAAACTATATTTCATGGACAAATTGTACAAAGGAAAGAAATTCTGGCCTTGAGTGCATCCACACTGGGGGGGTGCTTTTTGGCTTATAAAAAAAAAATTTGAAAAAATGTTAAAAATTGTGGCATAAATTGAGGCAGCCAGTATAATGCCATATGCGTAGGACATGTGGTCTCTATAGCCCGCTATACCATCAGTATGACATCACACAGGACAAGAAAAATTCAAAAATATTTGCATCTAGTGGTAATGGCAGCTGGTCAGGGATTCTCCTCTGGAATACAATTAAAGGCTGCCATACACATTCAATAGCTGTTGGCTGAATGATCGTTTGGCTGACAACTATCTCTTCCAGCTCACCCATACACATACAAATTCAGTTTGGCCGAGTTTTTATGTGTATTCAAATGGGAGAGAGGAAGAAAGCTGCTCTGGTAGTGAAAACACCTCTGGTAGTGGCTCATCTTCCTGGAGAACCAAGGGATTAGGCAAAAATATTCACTTCTCTTTATTTTTCTCTTGACGTCATTGTAGAGAGAGATGGGCTGCTGTGGCGGTCACTGTTGAGGGAGATGGGCTGCTGCGGAGGTCACTCTGTTAAAGGAGTGGATATCTTTTAACCACACAAAAATTAAATGAAATAAGTTAAATCTGTGCAAAACTTGGATATATATATATATATATATATATATATATATATATATCTTAATATTATAAAAATTAGTTTCTGTCTTTCTGTCTGTCCGTCTGTCCATCTGTCCGTCCGTCTGTCTGTCTTAAAATGTTATATCTTTTTGTTTGAAGCCTGAAATGTGGCAAAAGGTTGAAAAGTTCCAGGGGGGCCGTAGGATGGATAGATAGATAGATAGATAGATAGATAGATAGATCTTAATATTATAAAAATGAGTTTCTGTCTGTCTGTCCTCTATGCACGACCAAACTACTGGACCGATTTTCACCGAATTCGGCACACAGGTACATCAGGTGCCTGGGAAGGTTTTAGACCAGGTCTCATCTCTCTAGGACATAACGTTCCCGAGATATTCCCAAAATATGACCTGCATTAGCTAATATTAGTCTGACAGTATTGGTTTTAAACCCCAACTGCCATTCTCTGCACAGACACACACAGGGAGGGCAGGTTTCCATAACAACACAGCCAGGTAATTAGCAGCCAGCTGAGGATCTCGGGTAACAATCCAGTCATTTCTATTCAATGCTTTAAAGGGGCAGAGCGCTGTGGATGATACTGTTAAAGGGGTATTCCGGTTACCATAAATATAACTTATGTTTTAGACTAATTTTAGACTATGACCGTTCAGTAGTAAATCTTCCACTGCTACCCATTGCGTGTCCTCATAAATTACCATAGCACCGACCTGTGATTCACACCACTGTCAAAAGAAGGACTTACAACACCTGCTCCAGGTTTCACTAAGCCACATACCAACTATGTCAGGCCACGCCCCATTCCCCCTCCGCAGCCAAATGGGATTGAAAAAATGAAGGTAAAAATAAAGGGTGAGTTTCTCTCTGCAACAACACACAGAAACATTAGATGAAATAGACTAATATTAGACTACTACCGTTCAGTAGTAATAAAAGATGTTTTCTTCCACTAAAAGGACTTAAAAGCAACACCCCCCCAAGGTGCCGCTAAACCACGCCCCCGGTCAGGTCACGCCCTCTCCCACTCCGCAGCCAATGGGGATTGAAAAAATGAAGGTAAAAATCAACTTCTGTCAGCTACAGGAATGGGTGGGAAGGAGACTTTCTCTCTGGAATGACACACATTAAATTACCATGGCATTGACCTATAATTCAGGCCACCCTGAAAAGAAGGACCTAAAAGCACCCCCCCCCAAGGTCCCGGTAAACCACGCCCCCGACTCGGTCAGGTCATGCCCCCTCCCACTCCGCAGCCAATGGGGATTGAAAAAATGAAGGTAAAAATCAACTTCTGTCAGCGGCATTGACTTTTTCTCTGCAACGACACACAGAAACATTAAATGAAATAGATGAAATATACCCAGGCGAAGCTGGGTCTTTCTGCTAGTATATATATATATATTCTATGTTTTATTTAGGATGTACTTTGCTAATTCAATACATGGCAAAACATAGGCACCTGGAACCTATCTGGAAAACTACACCTTCATAAACAGTGAATAATTAGCATAGATAATTTTGGTGAACAGGTCCCCCTCCCCACTGGAAATCAATCTAATTTATCTCAAACTATATGTTATATGTAATAGTTATATGTGCTGCGGTTAGAATGGTGCTTTTAAACAGTGTGTAAATAATATTTAGAAAATTATAATGCCAACTTGATTATTATACATTATGTAAAGTATATAATTGGATTGGTGTATTAATGTAAATTAGGGAATGTCCGAATTATTTCATATTAATTGCACAGCTCATACATTATAATAATAGTGTCTAAAGAAAACATATAATAGGTTGCCACACAGGTTGTTCATAAAGCTGCAATTAATTATAATACATACATAATACAATATTGTGTGCCTTGTCTACATTTTGCAGTATGCTAAGCTTCTGTTTGTAATGAAGCAACATTCATGAAATGGAATTACTATTATATTTAGAATTATTGATAATAGGGGTTCAGACATATGGTCGGGTTTCCTGATGCAGCTTTGGGAACCAAAACCAGGAGTAAATTCAAAGAAAGAGGAGTTGTATTTTTTTTTATACTTTCTCTTCTACTTTTATACTTCTTTTATAATCCACTAGCAAATTTGGCTTCCAGATGTGTGGCCATACCCATATATAACTTTATTAATTATTATTAATTTTAATAAAATACTGTGATTTTTATAACAGTGAATAACTTTAAAGGAGTATTCCCATCTGGGGTCCCTGAAGTGAAGTTGGAGCATGTATGACCACCCTCCATTCACCACTGTGGTGTCACGCGAGGTCGGCGTCGCGCTCCCTCTGCACGACATCGCCGAACCTCTCCGCCCCCCTAGAGACGAGCAATAGGGAATTGAAGTGCTGGTCTTGTTAGCCAGCACTTCATGAGTTAATTCTCCGTTTGGGTTTAGCCATGTGGTGCTGATCACACCACATGGCTACTTTACATATTGTTTGGACAGCTTGCTCCGCCTCAGGTCATGTGATGCTGGCCACATCACATGATCCTGGGCGGGCTATTTAAAGATGGCAATTGCCTCACTCAGATGCCTGTGATTAGTCTTCTGAGATCAGTGCTTTGTGTTGGACCTTGCTGTTGATTATTGGTATATTGGATTTTGGCTTCGGACTTAGACTACGCTTTTGCAATTCCCCTCGGTATTTGACGTGACCTCCTGTTCTTGACTTGGCTTGCTGACTATTCTGCTATTGTGTTTGTTCTGTCTGTGTTCGTCTTTCCCTGTGTTCCCTTCCCTTCCCTGTGCACGTACTCAGCATAGGGACAGTCTCCAAGTTACGGTTTTGCCGCCTAGGGCATCTACTGTAAGTAGGCAGGGAAAGAGGTGGGGTTCAGACAGGGCACACTATCCCTTGTTTCCCTGTCGTGACAGAATCACAGGCCGTACCTATGGAGCCGTTGCGAGTACTCACGGACCAGATGAGTAACATGGCTCAGATGATCCAGGATTTGGCCGAGAGACTCCAACATCAGGAGCAGCTGCGGACAGCACCCGCAGTCGTTCCCTCCATGCTAAACCCCAATATTGAACCCCATGTAAAATTGCCCGATCGGTTTTCTGGGGACCGAAGGACTTTCCGTTCCTTTAAGGAAAGTTGTAAATTATATTTCCGTTTACGCTCACACTCCTCGGGTTCTGAGCAGCAGCGGGTAGGAATAATTATTTCCTTGCTGCAAGGTGATCCGCAGGAGTGGGCTTTCTCATTGCCACCTGACTCCCCTTGTCTATTGTCTGTGGAGGCTTTTTTCCGGGCCTAGGTCTTTTATATGAAGAACCTGACTTGGCCGCTGTAGCTGAAACTCGGCTCAGAGACATTCGGCAGGGTAACCGTGCAGTTGAGGATTACTGTGCTGAGTTCAGAAAATGGTGTGTGTCCTCTAAATGGAATGACACTGCTTTGAGAAGCCAGTTTAGGGTGGGACTGTCTGACCATCTGAAGGATTTACTAGTTAGTTATCCTACTCCTGACACCTTAGAGGCGACTATGACCTTAGTTATCAAACTTGACCAACGGTTTAGGGAGAGACAAAAGGAACGTTCTGTTGCCCCTCAAGTTGTCGTGTTGTCCGAAGTTCCTCTTCAGAGCCCGTCTCCTATCAAGGTCCAGGAGGAGCCTATGCAGTTGGGAGTTACTATGAGGGATCGGAGACGCCTGAGAGGGGCCTGTTTTTACTGCGGTGAGATGAACCACTGGCTCCAGCAGTGTCCGAGACTTCTGCTCTCAAAAAGGTCTGTTCCTGGAAGTAAGGTACCCCCTGCGGTGGTAAGAAAGAAAATCTTGTTACCTATTTCCATTTCTTATAACCAATTCAAGAGGTCCGGTGAAGCATTTGTGGATTCAGGTTCTGCTGCTAATTTTATTGATTATGATTTTGTGCAATCTGTGGGTGTGCCTATAATTCCTTTAAGGGAGGCAATTCAAATTATCGCACTGGATTCCACTCCATTGAATAATGGGAGAGTGGAGTTTTGTACTCCTGAGGTTGTATTAACTGTAGGAATTACCCATACCGAGACTTGTTCCTTCCTTGTATTAAAGGATTTACCTGCCGACCTTGTTTTAGGTCTGCCATGGTTACAGGACCACAACCCTGTGATCAACTGGTCGGTAGGTGAATTGGAAAAATGGGGAATGAATTGTGACAAATGTTGTAGATCAGTATTGCTGTTTGGAGGTACCACTGAGTCTCTTTCCTTGCCCAAGTATATCGGCGATTTTTCGGACGTTTTTTCCATGTCCGAGACTGAGTTCCTCCCTCCTCACCGGCAATATGATTGCGCCATCGACCTTATTGAGGGATCCAAATATCCCAAAGGTCGCATTTATAATCTCTCTACTCCTGAACGTCAGTCCATGAGGGATTATCTCAAAGAGAGTCTGGCCAAGGGTCACATCCGGCCTTCAGTTTCTCCCATGGGGGCAGGTTTTTTCTTTGTTGGTAAAAGGGATGGAGGATTGAGGCCCTGTATCGATTACAGGGAGCTCAATAAAATCACTGTTAAAAACAGATACCCGTTGCCCCTTATTCCTGACTTGCTGAATCAGGTCCAGGGGGCCTGTTTGGTTCACCAAGCTGGATTTGAAGGGGGCATACAACCTAATCAGGATTCGTGAGGGGGACGAATGGAAAACTGCTTTTAATACCCCGGAGGGTCATTATGAGTACTTGGTAATGCCTTTTGGGTTAAGTAACGCTCCGGCAATTTTCCAAAACTTTGTCAATGACATTTTTAGACCATTTATTGGGAAATTTGTAATTGTCTATATTGATGACATCCTGATTTTTTCTGCAGACTGGGAGAGTCACGTATCTCACACCAGGCAAGTGCTGGAGGTGTTGCGTGAAAACAAGTTGTTCGTTAAAGGGGAAAAGTGTACCTTTGGTGTTCAGGAAGTGGCCTTTTTGGGATACATTCTCACCCCTTTTTCTTTCAAAATGGACCCAGTTAAAGTACAGGCCATTGTGGATTGGGTGCGACCTTCCTCTTTGAAGGAGCTCCAGCGATTTCTGGGGTTTGCTAATTTTTATCGAAAATTTGTCAAAAATTTTTCTGTGGTAGCCAAACCCATTACGGATTTGACTCGCAAGGGGGCTGATCTGGTCAATTGGCCCCCTGCAGCTATTGAGGCCTTTGAAAGGTTAAAGCAGTGTTTTATTAATGCTCCTGTGTTGGTCCAGCCTGATCAAAGTAAGCCTTTTGTAGTTGAGGTGGATGCGTCTGAGGATGGTGTGGGGGCTGTACTGTCCCAGGGGTCTTCCACCTTAACTAATCTTATGTCATGCGCCTTCTTCTCCCACAAGTTCTCTCCTGCCGAGAGGAATTATGATATTGGGAATAGGGAGTTACTTGCAATCAAGTGGGCATTTGAGGAATGGCGTCATTTTTTAGAAGGGGCATTTCACCACATTACGGTCCTCACGGATCATAAGAATTTAATGTTTCTAGAATCGGCTAAGCAATTGAATCCTAGACAGGCGAGGTGGGCTTTGTTCTTTACTCGTTTTGATTTTTGTGTTACCTTCAGACCCGGGAGCAAGAACGTTAAGGCCGATGCCTTATCCCGAAGTTTCCAGGCGTATCAGCCTCCTGACGTCCCTCCTGAGCCCATCCTGCCAGCTGATATCATCGTGGCCGCTACCTCATCTGACCTCGCTTCTGAAATCTCGGCAGGACAACATCTTGCTCCTATTGGTACCCCCAATGACAAATTGTTTGTGTCGGCTCATTTGCGGTTGCGACTGCTGGGTGAGTGCCATAATTCTGTTTTGTGTGGACATCCTGGCATCAATGCCACCAAGGAGTTGGTCTCTAGGCAGTATTGGTGGCCGTCAATCTCCAGAGATGTTCAGGCTTTTGTAACTGCGTGTAACACTTGTGCCAGGTCCAAGAATTCCAAGACACGACCTATGGGTGAGTTACATCCTTTACCCATACCTAGTAGACCTTGGTCACATCTGTCCATGGACTTTATCACGGATTTGCCGTGCTCTGAGGGTAAAACCGTGATATTTGTGGTGGTTGACAGATTCAGCAAAATGTGTCATTTTATTCCTTTGTGTAAATTACCCTCTGCGAAGGTCTTGGCGTCCGTGTTCATTGATAATATTGTCAAACTGCATGGTGTTCCTGAGAATATCGTTTCTGATAGGGGAGTACAGTTTGTGTCTAGGTTCTGGAGGGCGTTCTGTAATAAGATTGGTATCTCTTTGTCCTTTTCATCAGCCTTTCATCCAGAGACCAACGGTCAGACTGAACGTCTTAACCAATCCGTTGAGCAATATCTCAGATGTTATGTTTCTGATAACCAGCATGTGTGGGCCAGATTCCTGTCTCTGGCTGAATTTGCAATTAATAATCGTGTTAATTCATCCTCTGGGATGTCGCCGTTTTTCTGCAATATGGGTTTTCATCCACGCTTTGGCTCCTGTTCCCCATCTGCGTCGGTTGTCCCAGAGGTCAATGATTTTTCTCAAGAACTGTGCACAGTTTGGGCACAGGTTCAGTCGAACCTGGAAAAGGCCCAAGGAGTTCAAAAAGCTAAGGCTGATAGAAAACGTTCTAAGGGTGTGAATTTTAAGGTTGGGGATAAGGTATGGTTATCGACTAAAAATCTCAACATGAGGGTACCATCCTACAAGTTTGCACCTCGCTTCATTGGTCCTTACAGGATCACCAAGGTGATCAATCCGGTTTCTTTTAGGTTATGTTTACCTGACTCCTTTCGTGTTCATAATGTTTTTCATGTGTCTTTGCTCAAACGTTATGTTGGTCCTGAGGAACAGTCTCCTCCTCCGGTTGAGGTAGCAGGACAAATGGAGCATGAGATTGCCAGAATTGTGGATGTGAGAAGGGTCCGGAATTCCTTCCAGTACCTCGTACATTGGAAGGGGTTCGGGCCTGAGGACAGGTCTTGGGTACCGTTGACCAGGATGCATGCAGACTCGCTCATCCGAAAGTTCCATCTGCAACATCCCGATAAGCCTGCTCCCGCTGGTAAGGGTCCGGTGGCCCCTCGTGAAGGGGGGGGTACTGTCATGCGAGGTCGGCGTCACGCTCCCTCTGCACGACATCGCCGAACCTCTCCGCCCCCCTAGAGACGAGCAATAGGGAATTGAAGTGCTGGTCTTGTTAGCCAGCACTTCATGGATTAAAACTCCGTTTGGGTTTAGCCATGTGGTGCTGATCACACCACATGGCTACTTTACATATTGTTTGGACAGCTTGCTCCGCCTCAGGTCATGTGATGCTGGCCACATCACATGATCCTGGGCGGGCTATTTAAAGATGTCAACTGTCTCACTCAGATGCCTGTGATTAGTTTTCTGAGATCAGTGCTTTGTGTTGGACCTTGCTGTTGATTATTGGTATATTGGATTTTGGCTTCGGACTTAGACTATGCTTTTGCAATTCCCCTCGGTATTTGACGTGACCTCCTGTTCTTGACTTGGCTTGCTGACTATTCTGCTATTGTGTTTGTTCTGTCTGTGTTCGTCTTTCCCTGTGTTCCCTTCCCTTCCCTGTGCACGTACTCAGCATAGGGACTGTCTCCAAGTTACGGTTTTGCCGCCTAGGGCATCTACTGTAAGTAGGCAGGGAAAGAGGTGGGGTTCAGACAGGGCACACTATCCCTTGTTTCCCTGTCGTGACATGTGGCAGTTCAAAAATAGCCAAGCTCTGGCTTGACTATTTCCAGTAGTACCCTAGTGGTTCATGGAGAGGTGGATGTACATGCTCCCCCTTGCGTTTGGGGGCCCACTATTGCAGTCTATGAGAATTTCACTCTTTGTGGGGATTAACGAAGACCTAAACCTTTCATGAAACCATAATTTTGCAGCAGTGCTCCTCAGTTTATCAGCTCTGCTTGGATTTTCCAACATGTTTTGTACAGATTCACAATATATGGAATTTGTACTCCACATGCTCAAAAAGTTAAGCAAAATAGATTAAACCTGATGTTGCAGGGTGCTCTGAGAAGAGCTGCTGCACGATCATGGTTTCACCAAAGGTGTAGGTCCCCTTTAATAGGAAATTAACTATGTCTATGTAGCCTTCAAAAGTCCCCAAACTGTCATAACAACTAAACTTCTCTTGCCATGATCACAATTGACCACAGCATCTCAGACATCAAAAGTCTATGACTGGAGTTGTCTCAAATCATGGACTCTCCTGGCAGGTTTCTGCCTTTCAAAAAAGCAGGCACTCACCAGCTATGTCGCATGCCATGTTGCATAAGAATCTGCAACTTCTTCCCCACTCATGCCAGGAGGTGTGGCATGGGTGGGGAAGGGGACAGGCTGACAGGCCTGTCTCATTCATCTTTTTCTATGCCTTGTTTAAGCATAAAAAAATGTTCTAAATGTAATACAGCTAGGAAGCTGTCTTACATTTAGAAGCAGCTGTTGATTCGCCAAAGTTATGTAGAGGGCGAGGGCTTATTAAGACCGCTGTCTAAAACGCCAGCCTTAATAAATGTGCCCCACCGACATCCATGGTACATAAATTGCAGATGTCAAGAACAGGTTAAATGCCTGAGCTACAGCATGCTGTGATTACAGAAAAACAAAACTAGTCTTTGAAATCTGTCAAAGAGTTATGTCATAATTCCTTATTCCTTTTTGTTTACTGCTAGTTAACTTAATATGCATGAGATTTTGTGATGTGAACTTTAGAAGGATAATTAATACCAATTTCCTGCGTTATCCAAACAATGCTATTGTTCTTTGTATCTTTCCATGTAGTACAACAGGTAAAAACACATCAACTAATTCCATTGTGCAGTATTAATAGTACGATAATGAATTTTATTTTATTTACTAAGTTATATAACAAATTTTTAGAAACATGAAAATCCTGGCAAGATGGAAAAAAACTGCTGAACACCTGTTAACATCTTTGACCAAATAAATATCCTTCAAAGTATTTTCCCCTATGAAACAGAATCAGCCCCTCTTGATCTATGTAAGAAACATAAAAGATTGATGGTACATAGAGTGGTTTTTCTGTCCATGATATCATAGGATGATAAGAGGCAGACATTTTTAGCTGGCAAGGAAGGAGCAAAAAGTACTCAAATTATCAAAACAGTGTACTTGGCATGATACATTTCATGTAACTCACTAAGCAAGTTAGAAACTTTTCATCTTCATACCTCCCAATGACTGGTGTACATGTATACTATGATAATTTGGATCCTCTTTGCTACCCATGTTTTCAGGGCAGTTTCCAAAACTGTAAATATAGGTATAAAATGTGTCTAAAAATGGAGGGGAAATGACTTCCATTATGGAAGCACTTATTAGTACCCAATAAGATTTGGGAACAGTGAATAAAACATTCCTAGTGCTGGATTTATTCACTGCTCTCTGGTCTTTTTCCAGCTTCATGCTCTGTCTTGACTGCATAACATTGTCAGGACGTAGTGCACTATGACCTGATGCTGTGTAACATCAGGTCATAGTGCAGCACTGCAGGAAGAGGACACTGGATTTCCCCAGTGGCAGCACCATCCAGAATGGAGAGATAAGGTTTTTTATTTATGTTAGGTCTGATGAAGTTTGGAAGTATGATATGCGGTCTGATGAGGATTGAGGATCCGATTTCGGGTCTGATCTGAGGTCTGATGAGGATAGGGGGTCTCATGAAGATTGGGGGTCTGATCTGACGTCTGATTTGGGGGTCTGATTTAAAGTCTGATGAAAAATATTTTTTTTCTTATTTTCCTCCTCTAAAACCTAGATCCACCTAGGGTTGTCTTATTTAGGGAACTCATATTCAAATACCTTTTTAGAGAATTTTAAGCTAATAGAGGGGATACCCTATTAATATCTTTCATCTATAAGCTGTACTGGAATAAAGAGAGTCTCACTCTGGAGCACCCAGTTTGTCATTGAATTACTCAGACAACCCAATGATTTCAATAGGAACTCATTCTCCTTTGATGCTTAGGAACTAAGCAGTAGGACATCCTGTAATGAGCTTATCATTAAGTGTCAATGCATTTAAGAAATAAAGGCCTCTAAAGACTCTAACGGCCCCTTTACACTGGGCAATGATTGGAACAATTATTGGGAAGGAGCATTCCTCAGTACACCGGTTTCTGATAACTGCCCTGTGTTAAAGTACCTCCGATCACTTGAACAAACACTCATTTGTTAGGTGAAAGGATCACTGATGTGATCAAATAAATAATTGTTTCTGGGCAGCAGAATCTATGGGCATGAGTCATCACAGTAGTGATTGATGGCCCTCTACAACAGAGGTGATTGCTACATGGAAATGCGACTCTCATCTCCATTAATGATCCGGCAATTACTGGCAACAAACGGTTTATTCCCAATAATTATCTGCAGAGTTGACAACTAAAAGGAGTCTGAAAGCTAGTCATACATATACATATACATTTTTGTTACAGGTTTACTCCATGATATAATAGAGTGAAGGGCTTTCCCTTATAATCTCATAGGGAAGATTTGTGCCCTTAACATTCACTGGAGTACAAACCTTATACCTTATGTACATAGTCTGCTCAGGCACAACATTAACCCCTTCTGAATTTTCCATTTTTGTTTTTTAGTCCCTGACTTCACAGAGCCATTACTTTTTAAATTATTTGTTGACAAAGCAGTATGTGGGTTTGTTTTTTGTGTGAAAAGTACTTTCTAATGGCACCATTTAATATTGCATATGATGTAGTGGGAAGCAGGATACAAATTTACGGGCTTTGTTTTTATGATGTTCCCTATGCAGTAAAACTGATATGTCTTCATTCTTTGGTTCAGTACGATTATAACAATACCACATTTATATAGTTTTTCTAGTGTTTTAATACTAAAAAAACTTTGGAAAGAATATATTTAATTTGCATTGCTATACTTTTTTACAATTATGTTTATAGAGTTGTGTGAGGACTCTTTTTTGAAGGTGATCTATAGTTTTTGTTGATAACTTTTTGTAATGTGCATTACTTTTTTATTACATTTTCCAATCTTTTGGGAAAGTGTAAAAAATAACATCAAAGCAGCCATTTATTTCCTGTTATGATGTTCACCATATGGGCTAAATAAAGTTATATTTTAATGATATGGGCATTTTGGGACATGGCAATGCCTATGATCTTTATTGTTTGTTTATTTTTATTATGGGGAAAGGTGTGATTTGAATTTTTATATATTATTAAAACTTTTTTTTTACTTAAGTCACTTTAGGGTTCACTTCCAGGGAGATACACTACAGGAAGGGCTCCATAGAAACATTGTTGTGGTAGACATGGTAGTATCTAGCAGGCCCAAGGCTACCATAGTTAGTGAACAACAACTGCAATCTCTGCATGTTAGCCATCCAGGCCCCAGGAGCACTACGCAGTGCTCACAATTAACCATGGCATCTGAGCGGTTACGTTTCTGTACTCAGCATTATCGTTCGTGAGGCCTCCATGAATAAGACTTGTTTTTTCTATTCATCCCACAGATACTCAATCTGTTTTAGATCTGGGGGACTTTGAACCAATTCAACACCTTGTACTCTTCCTCATGCTTCAAACCATTCCTGAACAATATTTACAGTGTGGCAGGAAGCATTATCCTGCTTAAATGACACTGCCATTAGTGAATACTCTTGCCATAAATTGTATTGATTGCAACAATGTTTAAGTACAATTACACCCAAGCTTTCCTAGCTGAATATTGTCCAAACCATCACACCCCTTCCATTGGTTTGCCTTCTTTACATAGTGCATTCTGGTACCATTTCTTCCTCATGTAAGTGAAGTACATGCACTGAGTTGTCCACATGATGTAAAATAAAACAGCTATCAGACTAGGACACCTTTTCCATTGCTCCATGGTCTAGTTCTGATGCTCAAGTGGTAACATATGCTTTTTAATCCTCAGTGGGACAACACATTGGCTGAGATGTTCACAGGGCTGGGTCCAATTCAATCTTTTTTATGTTTTTTTTCCTTAATTTAGTCTCATACTTCAAAAACATACTGGTAGGACAATTGTCTTCCTAAAAACTGACTCACAGTACATATACTGAGTACACTGAGTACATATACTGATATACTGAGTACATACAGTTAGGGCCAGAAATATTTGGACAGTGACACAAGTTTTGTTATTTTAGCTGTTTACTAAAACATGTTCAGAAATACAATTATATATATATAATATGGGCTGAAAGTGCACACTCCCAGCTGCAATATGAGAGTTTTCACATCCAAATCGGAGAAAGGGTTTAGGAATCATAGCTCTGTAATGCATAGCCTCCTCTTTTTCAAGGGACCAAAAGTAATTGGACAATGGACTCTAAGGGCTGCAATTAACTCTGAAGGCATCTCCCTCGTAAACCTGTAATCAATGAAGTAGTTAAAAGGTCTGGGGTTGATTCCAGGTGTGTGGTTTTGCATTTGGAAGCTGTTGCTGTGACCAGACAACATGCGGTCAAAGGAACTCTCAATTGAGGTGAAGCAGAACATCCTGAGGCTGAAAAAAAAGAAAAAATCCATCAGAGAGATAGCAGACATGCTTGGAGTAGCAAAATCAACAGTCGGGTACATTCTGAGAAAAAAGGAATTGACTGGTGAGCTTGGGAACTCAAAAAGGCCTGGGCGTCCACGGATGACAACAGTGGTGGATGATCGCCGCATACTTTCTTTGGTGAAGAAGAACCCGTTCACAACATCAACTGAAGTCCAGAACACTCTCAGTGAAGTAGGTGTATCTGTCTCTAAGTCAACAGTAAAGAGAAGACTCCATGAAAGTAAATACAAAGGGTTCACATCTAGATGCAAACCATTCATCAATTCCAAAAATAGACAGGCCAGAGTTAAATTTGCTGAAAAACACCTCAAGAAGCCAGCTCAGTTCTGGAAAAGTATTCTATGGACAGATGAGACAAAGATCAACCTGTACCAGAATGATGGGAAGAAAAAAGTTTGGAGAAGAAAGGGAACGGCACATGATTCAAGGCACACCACATCCTCTGTAAAACATGGTGGAGGCAACGTGATGGCATGGGCATGCA
Source organism: Rhinella marina (assembly GCA_900303285.1). Classification (NCBI taxonomy): domain Eukaryota; kingdom Metazoa; phylum Chordata; class Amphibia; order Anura; family Bufonidae; genus Rhinella; species Rhinella marina. The sequence goes on from ONZH01013350.1 coordinate 21,358, forward strand.
TGGCTTTCAATGGCACTGGGTCACTTGTGTTTATTGATGACATAACAGCAGACAAGAGTAGCCGGATGAATTCTGAAGTGTACCGGGATATACTTTCAGCCCAGATTCAGCCAAATGCTGCCAAGTTGATCGGACAGCGCTTCATAGTACAGATGGACAATGACCCCAAGCATACAGCCAAAGCTACCCAGGAGTTCATGAGTGCAAAAAAGTGGAACATTCTGAAATGGCCAAGTCAATCACCAGATCTTAACCCAATTGAGCATGCATTTCACTTGCTCAAATCCAGACTTAAGACGGAAAGACCCACAAACAAGCAAGACCTGAAGGCTGTGGCTGTAAAGGCCTGGCAAAGCATTAAGAAGGAGGAAACCCAGCGTTTGGTGATGTCCATGGGTTCCAGACTTAAGGCAGTGATTGCCTCCAAAGGATTCGCAACAAAATATTGAAAATAAAAATATTTTGTTTGGGTTATGTTTATTTGTCCAATTACTTTTGAGCTCCTAAAATGTGGAGTGTTTGTAAAGAAATGTGTACAATTCCTACATTTTCTATCAGATATTTTTGTTCAACCCTTCAAATTAAACGTTGCAATCTGCACTTGAATTCTGTTGTAGAGGTTTCATTTCAAATCCAATGTGGTGGCATGCAGAGCCCAACTCGCGAAAATTGTGTCACTGTCCAAATATTTCTGGCCCTAACTGTATACAATAGGTCTATCTATCTTAGGCTGCTTTCAGACGAGCGTTTTGAAATACGTCAGTATTCTGGCTCAGGATCCTGATGATATACCATAAGTATTGTCATCAGGATTGCTTCAATTCTTGTCATCAGGATTGCTTCAGTATTGTCATCAGGATTTACATGCGTATTTCTTCCTTCCTTCATTATTTATGCACTGCAAATCCGCACAAAACTCGGACATGCTGCGGATTTCAAACCCTGATGGAAATTACTTGCACATGTGAATAGCTCTATTCATTAACATTAGCAGCAGATTCCGTTACATTAAATCCGGACTATATGCAAATTGCAAATACGCTCATCTGAAAGCGGCCTTAGGTAAAAAAGATGTGACTGCCTATAAAAGTTAATATAAGTAACTATAGACTTTGTACAATGCTTTAGCATATGAGAGAGAGAATAGTATGCATAGTACGCATGTATGGAGTATTGTAAGACAGGCCATGTCCCTCTGGGTTTCTGGGAAATATATTCAAATTAGCTTTCCAAAGCTATACTGATACCAGCATATGTAATATGTGCTAATTCTCATATATTTTTTCCCAGAAACCTAGAGAATCTTTGAATGACTTAAAGTTCCTCCACAAGGAAAAAAAATTACCCCAACCAAGGCTTCTCAGGCAGCCAAGCAAAGCTTCTTTGCCCAGTTTTGTTAAAGAGAAGTTACCCAGAAGGAGCTGGCTTCTTGGTATAAAATAGTTTAAAGGGGTTCTCCAGGAATCAAGAAAATAAAAATACTTAAATATTGCTTTATTACAAATATATTCCCAAATACCTTTCATTAGTTATAATGGATCGTTTTGTCTAGGGAGCAATCATTAGAAGAAATAATGGCCGCTGTCCTATTAGTGCACATAAAACCTGTCCTAATCACACAGGAGAACAAATTACTTCAGAACACTGAGCTAAAGAGCTGCCTCATCCTCCTCTCTGCTCTGGTTGTCAGGGATTATGATCCCAAATACAGATAAGATCTTCAGGTGAATCTCCGTGGGAACGGAGTTCATGAAGAGACAGAGGAGGGACAGGACAGACTATAATCATTTGGGGCTGTGGTAATGGAGACCATACAAGTACTGCTACTTAGCGACATTCCCCACCTCATCTTTGTACCTCATGTCTCCTCGTGGACCCCATTCCTACAGAGATTCAGCTAAAGATCATAGTAAACTGTATTCAGGATCAAACTTCCTGACTGGAGGAGGATGAGGCAGCTCTTTAGTTCAGTGTTGTGAAGTAACTTGTCCTTCTGTGTGATTAGGACAGGTTTTGTGAATAATGATAGGACGGTGGCCATTTTATTTCTCCCAATGATTGCTTCTTAGCCAAAACAAGCCATTATAACTAATGAAAGGTATTTGGGATTTATAATAAAGTAATATTTAAGTATCATTTTCTTAATTCCTGGAGAACCCCTTTAACATTCCTTTTCGAAAGATGATTTGATTGCATGTCTCTTTTCCAGAAAGAATTATGTGGGATGCAATAAATAAAAATGCTATTATAAAAAAAAAATTGATTGGGCAGTTTGAGGCTCTTACCATGGGGAACCTTATGAAAAAGCACAAATTGAACAGTTTGAGGATACCACCAAAAACGTAGATAAAAAATAGGGGAAAATTGATCTATGAAATACAAGCACAGAAATAGATTAAAAAAAAGCTTGTTATGAAAAATCATTGATTGGAAAATTTGAGGTTATTACTAGGGGGAAATCTTATGAAAAAGCACTGAAGAGTTTGAGGCTACCACCAAAAACGTATTGAAAAAAAAGGGAAATTGATCTATACAGCACAAGGAGGTACATACATTTTATACATACCTGAATTTTTTTAAAAAAATTGATTAAAAAAAAATGGATTAAAATGAACCAGATATTTTGTAATCCTTTTCAGGCAAATAAAAAAAGAGATTTGTGAAAAACTTGTGCAATTTGGTTTCTGGGAAAACATATATATATAAAAATTACATCTTCTGGCATCATATAGGCTTAGCAAAGCTAATTTGAATTCTAGAGAAACACTGCTTGGCCTACTATACTCCACACTGTACTAGGCATACTAGGTGCTCTTCATAATGACATAATACGTAATGAATGCATATATATTGCCATCATCACTCTCTCACCTCCTTTCTCCCTCAACCTCCCTGTGAATCACAAGAAATTCTGATTTGTTAGAATCTGAACGTTTTTGGAAAATTCAGAACAAGTTCCAAAATGTTTGAATCAATTCACTCATCCTCAGACTATAACCCCAATATCCTGAACTGTTTTAAGTATTTTGAGATATGTTCTTTGGAGATGGTATGAACTTATTCTTCATAAAATACTAGACATTTTCACAAATAAGTCTCAAGTCCAATGTCTAATTAACCCTATGTTATGCTAAACTACTTTTCAATTTTCTAACAGGACCCCTTCTTGAGTTTAGTGACAGTTTGTAAGAACCTATAGAAAAAATTAAATATGAACAATGTGAAAATTAAACTAAGCTGAAGATACATATACATTAAAAAGTAAAATAAAAGTAAAATTAAATCAGAGTTCTCCAAATCAATTGGAGTAATTTAAAAAAATCATTATTTTTCAATAGTGTATTTTGAAATATCTTATCTTTCTGCATTTGTCTGGATTTCATTTGAGCTACAAAGCACCTTGCTATGCAACACTGAGTTAAGACAGTATCAATCTTTATAAATGCTTTTATTGCAACTTAGATGCAATTTCATCATGCCCTGTAATTAGATGTCATGCCCTAAAGCTAAGCTGACTAAGACTTTATAGAAAGGTAAAACACTTCACTGTTTCTAAGTAAAACCAATTTTTTATGGATACTGTTTCTAAAATGCTATTTTGCCACCAAATTTGATAAAAATGAGGACAAAAAATATCCCATTCATGTTTCACAGACAAAATATATTTTTTCTCAAAATATTCACAAATTCTAATTCTAGTTTCTCTTGTATATTTCAGCATCACAAAATCTGTAAAATAATAGGTACCTGTTTTTGAAAGGCTTATGAGCAATAGTATCATGTTCAGTTTACAACTAAACCATAATTTCATAAAGAAATACAAATTGAATATCTGAATATTCCTTAAATCATACTTTGTGATCTACTCAACAATCACTTAGAATAGGTATTTTTGTGGAAATTCATACTTATCTACATTTAAAAATGCAGCACTCCATGTTGTTTATTAGCTTCATTTCACATGTCATTCATTTCAATGTGTAGCTGAATACTTGGGTAATAAAATTGCTGCACCTCTTTACTTTTCACATGCTGACAAGTGGGATCAGATAGATAGATTTAAAAAAATTAAATGGTGATCTGCCTTGCTGAAATGTTGTAGACAATGTTTTGTTGCAAACAGGAACAACTTAATTTTTCTTCTAGAGGCACAATACTTTTAGCGGTTATTGTTACTTTAAGTGGTGTAAAAGTATAATAGTTACAATTTCTAGAATAGGCACACTGCATTGCTTAGGGCGGGTTCACATCAGCATTATGAATTATGTTAGTGCTTTCCATTATAATGGTTATATTGCAAAATAACGGAATAATGGATCTATCTGGTTTCCTTTATGCAGGATGGAAAAGAAAGTCCTGTCAACCAGAATAAAAGTTATCCTAAAGCCAAACCAGTTAGTTGACACAGTGGATACACAATTGATGATCCGTAACAATTTGCTATTTACAAAACTTATGTCTTAGATCTTATTCACACATCAAGTAATCGTGGGGGTGTGCTTTCCATGGTATCCACAGGCAACACATGCATCCGTTGAACTCAATGGATATAGTCAGACATCCAATGGAGGCATGTACTACCTTGGACTGTTTTCTGGAACAAACATGTCCATTTAAAAGGAGTCTGTCACCTCATTTTCACCTATATAACTAACAGCACTGCCCCACAGAAGATTACAAACACATCCCAGACATACTTGTGTGCGCTGTGTGTCTGTATTCCCTGTCCAGAAAAAGCACTTTTATTCTACAGGAAAACAGCTCAACACACAGTGGACACAGGCAGTGTTCCCTGTAAGCTGCGAGGGCACGTGGCCGCGCAGCTTACTTTCTGCCTCCGCTCAGGGCCTTTCCAGGACTGCTCACCGCCACAACCCGGACTTAATTTATAGTGTATGCCTGTTCCGATGGGGAAGCCCTGTTGCGGTGGGCTCGGAACAGGCATACACTATGCTTTCCTTAACGTCCTGACCCTCAGGACGTTCCTGTGCGGCGCTCCCAGCTGGCCCCGCCTCCTCACTCATGGGAAGACCGTGCAGTGCGGCAAAGAAGGGAAAGAAGAAGGGAGAAGAAGATCAAGGTCCCAGCCCCCTCCAGAGCGTTGAAGTGGTGTCGGAGACAAGGGCCAAGTAACTGTAAGTTTTTATGTGTTTCGTGTGTGTGTGTGTGTATGCATACACTGTGCCATACAATATACAGTATACCTCTACACTGTGTATATACTGTATTTTGTACAGCATGGCACAGGGGTTATATTGTCCGGCATGGTGTAACCGTCATGCATTTGCTGTACAATATACATTATAACCCCTGTATCATGCTATACAATGTAAAGTATAATCCATACATCATGCTGTATAATATACAGTATAATCCATACACCATGCTGTATAGTATACAGTATAATCCGAACACCATGCTGTATAATATACAGTATAATCCGTACACCATGCTGTATAATATACAGTATAATCCGTACACCATGCTGTATAGTATGCAGTATATGCCATACACCATGCTGTATAGTATGCAGTATAATCCGCACACCATGCTGTATAGTATACAGTATAATCCGTACACCATGCTGTATAGTATACAGTATAATCTGTACACCATGCTGTATAATATACAGTATAATCCGTACACCAAGCTGTATAATATACAGTATAATCCATACACCATGCTGTATAGTATACAGTATAATCTGTACAGCATGCTGTATAGTATGCAGTATATGCCGTACACCATGCTGTATAGTATGCAGTATAATCCGCACACCATGCCGTATAATATACAGTATAATCCGTACACCATGCTGTATAGTATACAGGTTAATCCGTACACCATGCTGTATAATATACAGTATAATCCGTACACCATGCTGTATAATATACAGTATAATCCCTGCACCATGCTGTATAATATACAGTGTAGTCCATATACTATGCTGTATAATATAGAGTATAATCCACACACCATGCTGTATAATGTACAGTATAATCCATACACCATGCTGTATAATATACAGTATAATCCATGCACCATGCTGTATAATATACATCTTAATCCCTGCACCATGCTGTATAATATACAGTGTAGTCCATATACCATGCTGTATAATATACAGTATAATCCACACACCATGCTGTATAATATACAGTATAATCCTTACACCATGCTGTATAATATACAGTATAATCCGTACACCATGTTGTATAGTATACAGTATAATCCGTACACCATGCCGTATAATATACAGTATAATCCACACACTATGCTGTATAATACACAGTATAATCCGTACACCATGCTGTATAATATACAGTATAATCTGTACACCATGCTGTATAGTATACAGTATAATCCGTACACCATGCTGTATAATATACAGTATAATCCATACACCATGCTGTATAATACACAGTATAATCCGTACACCATGCTGTATAATATACAGTATAATCCATACACCATGCTGTATAATATACAGTATAATCCATACACCAAACAGGCCAAACTGGATGGACAGATGTCTTTTTTCGGCCTTATAAACTATGTTACTATGTATGTATAATATACAGTGTAGTCCATACACCATGCTGTATAATATACAGTAGAATCCATACACCCTGTCGTACAATATACAGTATAACACCTACACTGTGGGGTTATGCTATATATTATACAGCACGGTGTATGGATTATACTGTATATTATACAGCAAGGTGTACGGATTATACTGTATACTATACAGCATGGTGTATGAATTATACTGTATACTATACAGCATGGTGTATGGATTATACTGTATACTATACAGCATGGTGTACAGATTATGCTGTATATTATACAGCATGGTGTATGGATTATACTGTATACTATACAGTATGGTGTATGGATTATACTGTATACTATACAGCATGGTGTATGGATTATACTGTATATTATACAGCATGATGCGCGGATTATACTGTATATTATACAGCATGGTGTACGGATTATACTGTGTATTATACAGCATGGTGTACAGATTATACTGTGTATTATACAGCATGGTGTACGGATTACACTGTATATTATACAGCATGGTGTACAGATTACCCTGTATATTATAAAGCATGGTGTTTGGATTATACTGTATATTATAAAGCATGGTGTACGGATTATACTGTGTATTATACAGCATGGTGTACGGATTATACTGTGTATTATACAGCATTGTGTATGGATTATATTGTATTGTAGGGTATGGTGTAAGGGTTATACTGTATGCCTTTGATGTGACAATTATTTTAGGTTTTCATATCGCCCACCTTTGATGGCGCTGTGCCCAGCCCTGAGCCGACCCCGCTCAGCAGCTGCCAAGTCTTAGAGGGAACACTGGACACAGGTATATCTGGGATGTGTATGCAATCTTCTGTGGGGCAGTGCTCTTAGTTATATAAGTGAAAATGAGGTGACAGACTCCCTTTAAAGTCTATAGTTCTGTAGAAAGCATGAACAG
>ONZH01013351.1:0-110715 GCA_900303285.1 Rhinella marina
GACTCCAAGACAAAAGGAGTGTCCACCCTGATCTCTAACACGGTTCCCTGGGAACTGGTGGAATGTCGCTCAGATGAGACAGGTAGATACGTATTTGTCAAAGGTAAGCTGGCGGGCGCAATGATTACATTGGCTAACATCTACACCCCGAACACGAGGCAAGTTCAGTTCCTAGACGCCACATTGGCAAGTCTGGAGGAATTCATGGAAGGGATCTTGGTAATTGGGGGAGACCTTAACCTCAACTTTGACCCGTCCAAAGACACATCCAGAGGACACACATATATCCCTCATACTATGCAAGTTAAGCTTAGGGAACTCTTACACTCACACCGCTTAGTAGATATCTGGCGTATGTTACACCCACAGGACAGAGACTACACGTTCTTCTCTAGTTCCCATAACTCCTACTCTAGACTAGATTATTTTTTCACTCTCCATACCAATCTAGAGCTTGTGGCGGAGTCTAAAATAGATCCGATAACTTTCTCTGATCACGCCTTGATCTCCCTAACATTAACCATGTCATCCTTACACACCAGGAATGGCGTTGGCGACTAAATGAGTCCTTGCTGCAAGACCTACAAGTAAAAATGGAGGTGAGGAGAGATTTAGCTGAATACTTTTCGCTAAACACTACCCAGGATAGTGACCCTCTCATGGTGTAGGAGGCGCACAAATGCTACATCAGAGGCACGTTCATTAAGGTGGGTATGTGCCTTAAAAAAGAAAGAGCAGCTGAACTCTCTAAGCTCATATCTAAAGTACATGAATTAGAATGTCTGCACAAGTCCACTCTCAACCCTCAACAGGGACTGGAACTAACACAATTGAGGGAGAAGATAAAATCCATAAGCTTAACACGAGCAAAAGCCACACTGGCTAAGTGTCGCAGACACTATTATGAATTTGGAAACAAGTCTAGCAGAACCTTAGCCAGAGCATTGAGGAAGGTTAGGGCCGCATCTTTTATCCCACACATAACTACCACCACAGGTCAAAAAGCGACATTGCCTAAACAGATAGCTGAGGCCTTTAGAGCATATTATCATTCCCTATATAACCTACAAACCATGCGGCACCACACTTCAGAGGAACATATAGCATCTATCAGGGAATATCTTTCAGCGTCAGGAATGGGTAAGCTCTCTATAGAAGCCATTGCTTTAATGGAGGCCCCTATAACTCATACTGAATTAGCGGCAGCTATCCAGGACTCGCAGACTGGGAAGGCTCCAGGGCCAGATGGCATCCCTCTAACATATTACAAATCCTTTCTGGATATACTATCTCCACAATTCTTGCTGGCTTTTCAGTCCCTAGAGGTCACCCGTTCCCTACCTGTAGACACACTTAGGGCGCATATCACAGTGATCCCAAAAGAAGGGAAAGACCCATCCCAATGCCAAAGCTATCGCCCCATCTCCTTTATCAATTGTGATTTAAAGCTTTTTCTCAAAAATTTTGGCATCTCGTTTATTTGCTCATCTACAAAATCTGATCCATCTAGATCAAACAGACTTCATGCCGTTGAGGGAAGCCAGAGATAACACGACAAAGGCTATAAACATGATCTACCATGTGATCACATCTAAAATTCCCATGTTCTTGCTCTCGACAGACGCCAACAAGGCCTTTGACAGGGTCGACTGGTCGTTCATGTTGGAGACTATGGACCATATTGGCCTGGGAGACAGGATGATGGCTAGGGTCCATAACTTATATTCCAACCCCTTGGCGTTGGTTAAGGTTAATGGACATTACTCAGCCTCGTTCTCCATAAGCAATGGCACTAGGCAAGGGTGCCCCCTTTCCCCTTTGATTTTTATCCTATGCTTAGAGCCCTTCCTATGCCATGTGAGAGCAAATTCTGATATTGAAGGGGTAAAGATCCAAGGCACTACACATAAGATAGCGGCATATACGGATGACCTTCTATTCTTTTTAACAAAACCACGAATCTCTCTCCCCGTTCTCCTGACTGAACTCAAGACATATGCCTCCCTCTTCAATTTCAAGATTAACTTACAGAAGTCGGAGGCCATGAATGTGTCTCTTCCGACAGTTGTGGTCTCGGATCTCATAGGCAGTTTCCCATTTAGGTGGGCAAAAAACCTCTCTTAAATATTTGGGAATACACCTGACCCCTTCAATAGCAGCCTTATATTCAGCTAATTATCCACCTCTGTTATGGGCAATTAAAATAGACCTAGATAGATGGAGTAAGGGGACTTTACCCTTTATCTGGGCAAGGAAGGTTTCACATATCGCCCGCTCGATCTTGTTTAGACCTAAGTCGAGAGGGGGGTTGGGCCTCCCAGATTTTCTCTCATATCACAGAGCCTCGCACCTCGTGAGGATTGTGGACTGGTGTCACCATCAACAGAGCAAACAATGGGTAGCTATTGAACAGGCTGTTATGAAGATGCCATTGCCGTCACTGCCGTGGCTGGAGTCTCAAACTCCACTTGTGGCTAAGGCACATCCCACAATAGGCCCCACACTGAAAGCTCTAGGCAGCATAATTAAGTTGCCTGACATCTCACCATCACCATCGCCAATGTTCCCCATCTTAGGGAATCCCTCTTTTACCCCGAGTCTCGATCTGGGTCCTTTCAGGAAATGGATTCAGGCAAACAAATTCCGGGCACACCATTTCGTAGACTCAAACGCATGGCTTTCTGTAAATCAATTACGTGACACTTCAGAACCGATCCCCCTGTCGGAGTGGCACATACATCAACTTCAGCATTATGTGACTATGTTGCCTTCAGCTAAATCATACACGCGCAAACTCACTGACTTTGAACGTCTCTGTGATGGGAGGGGAGTCTTCAGACATACTTTATCACATTTCTACACTATACTGATCATGCCAACTAACCAAGCCTCTCCTATGTACCTCCTTTACTGGGAGAGGGACTTGGGGCTCACACTTACAGATAAGCAGAAGGAACGTGTCTTTACCCTCACTCACAAAACCTCCATAGCAAGTAACACACAAGAATTGGGGTTTAAGGTCCTTTCCAGATGGTACATGGTGCCCTCGAAGCTACACTCGCTTTTTCCCGACAGTGTCACCTGTTTGTTGGCGCTGCGGAAAGGAGAGGGGCACAATGCTTCATGTGTTCTGGGAGTGCTCGGTGTTGGCCAACTTTTGGCAGACGGTGTGGAATATTACCTCAAAGTTTACTACATATGTGCTGCCCAAGACCCCAGCGTTTTTCCTCCTTCACCTTAGCGACATTCCAATCCAAACGTATAGGAAATCGGTGATACGACATATGGTGAACACTGCGAGAGCTTGTATCCCATGTAAACAATCCTCAGCTCCCACAATTGTTATGTGGATAAATAACTGCAGGAGGATGGAGGATCTTACCTCATCTCTGAGGAACACGTCCTCGTCTTTCTGGAAAACATGGCAACACTGGCTAATGTTCCAGGAAACGGAGGAGTTTAAGGCATTAATGGCATGAAGTGGTGGTGTTGGAGGGGGAGGGGGTTTGGGGTGGGGGTATGGGGTTGTGAGTCCTCCCCCCCTTTTTTTTTTTCTTTCTCTTTCTCCTTCTTCTTCTTCTCCACTCTCTTCCTCCAGATTCCCCATTCTCTGTTAGAAGCTTTAGGCCGCTATATGGCTGGCCTTGTGTGAAGTGGATAGATTCTGTCTATCAATGATATATATTATACTTGCTGGGTGTTCCCGATAGCCCAATTTCATCCTTCAGATCCAACGCAGTTGGACGCTATCTGGTGTCTTTCATTTATGTTTATTTACAATTTGCAGATGTTGGGGCTGCGACCCCTTGATTGTTATAAAAATTTGAAAATGTTAAATAAAGAATTAAAAAAAAAAAAAAGACAAATCGCCATGACCAGATGGCTTTCCCCCCGTATCCTAAGAGAATTAAGTAAAGTCATAGTCAAACCCTTATTTCTGATATTTAAGGACTCTATACTGACAGGAAGTGTTCCACAGGATTGGCGCATAGCAAATGGGGTGCCAATATTCAAAAGGGTCCAAAACTATAAGCCAGCAAGTTTAACATCTGTCATTGGCAAACTGTTGGAAAGTTTTCTAAGAGATGCGATCTTGGAGTACCTCAATGAAAATAAGAAAATAACGCCATATCAGCATCGATTCATGAGGGATCGGTCATGCCAAACTAATTTAATCAGTTTCTATGAGGAGACTTGACCGCGGTGAATCAATGGATGTCGTATATCTGGACTTCTCCAAAGCATTTGACACTGTACCACATAAAAAAGGTTAGTATATAAAAGGAGAATGCCTGGACTGGGGAAAAATGTCTGTATGTGGGTAACTGGCTCAGTGATAGAAAACAAAGGGTGGTTATTAACGGTACACACTCAGATTGGGTCACTGTCACTAGGTACCACAGGGTTCAGTATTGGGCCCTATTCTCTTCAATATATTTATCAATGATCTTGTAGAAGGCTTGTACAGTAAAATATCAATTTTTGCAGATGACGCTAAACTGTATAAAGTAGTTAACACAGAAAAGGACAGCATACTGCTACAGATGGATCTGGATAGACTGGAAGCTTAGGCAGAGAAGTGGCAGATGAGGTTTAACACTGACAAATGTAAGGTTATGCACATAGGATGGAATAATGCAAGTCACCGGTACATACTTAATGGTAAAACAATGGATAACACTGACATGGAAAAGGACCTAGGAATTTTATTGAACAGAAAACTAAGCTGTAGAAACCAGTGTCAGACAGCTGCTGCCAAGGCCAATAAGACAATCGGTTGCATCAAAAGGGGCATAGATGCCTGTGATGAGAACATAGTCCGTGCCACTTTACAAATCATTAGTCAGACCACACATGGAGTATTGTGTACAGTTCTGGGCTCCTGTTAACAAGGCAAACATAGCAGAGCTGGAGAAGGTTCAGAGGAGGACAACTAAAGTAATAACTGGTATAGGTAGACTACAGTTCCCAGAAAGATTATCAAAATTAGGGTTATTCAGAAAAAAGACGACTGAGGGGAGATCTAATAACTGTGTATAAATATAGCAGGGGTCAGTACAGAGATCTCTCCCATGATCTATTTATCCCCAGGACTGTGACGAGGGGACAAGTGAACAGAGCTTAGCCCCGCCCAGGCCAGTGATACTAGTTGTGATGTCACTGGGCCTGAGGGAAACACAGAGAAGGCCGCGGTGCTCCTGCAGTACCGCTGCCTTATCAAACAGGTGATCGATTGGGGTCCCGGGTGTTGGACCCCCGCCGATACAGAAGACAGATCATCAGTTTAAAAGAACTGCAGAACCCCTTTAAACAAAAGGTAATTTTCTGAAGACATATTTCCTTTAAATGTATTTTATTGGGATTTTATGTGATAGACCAACACAAAGTAGCAAGTATTTGTCAATTGAAAAGAAAATGCTACATGGTTTTCAAAATTTCAAAAAAATAAAAATCTGGACGGTTTTGTGTGAACTTGTATGCAGCCCCCCTGAATAAATACTTTGTAGGACCACCTCTTGCTGCAATTACAGCTGCAAGTCTTTGGGGGGTATGTCTCTACCAGCTTTGCACGTTTAGATACTGAAATTTTTGCGCTCTCTTCTTTGCCAAATAGCTCATGTTCAGTCAGATTGGATGGAGAGCATCTGTGAACAGCAGTTTTCAAGCCTTGCCACAGATTGTCGATGAGATTAAGGTTTGGACTTTGACTTTCATGGTCGGGTTGGTGTGTTTAGGGTGCTGTGGCACTAGAGGCTTCGTTCATGGTTAGGTTTCCGGTTACAGTTTTGGAAGCCACAATCAGGAGTGGATCATAAAGGTAGATAAGGTATAAAGAACGGATATGACTTTTCTTATTTTTTAGATTACTCCTAGTTTTGGCTTCCAAAACTGCATCAGGAAACTTTAATGTGTGGCCGTACCCTAAGAGGTTGTTGCTATTGGAGTCAACTCAATTCTGACCAAAAGAAAATCATGCCATGATCCATCGCTTAGATATTCTCTGAAATGCTTGTCTCATGGTGGCACCACAAGGTAGCACATGGAGTGCTTATGGCTTTGTAGTGTAGAGCCACAGGGACTGCAAGTGCCTCTGCACAGGCTCTGAAGACTGTATAATACCATGATAGATCTTAGGAAGTGCAATAACAATATATGTCTACGTCAATTAGATGATTTCCAGCATTGCTCATTGACTTTTGTGCAGTTTCCAATCACAACAAGCAGGTCAGATGTAAAGTGTACAGAGGTTATTATGTACAAAGACTCAGCAAGTGCACTGACCCATAAAGGTCTGGACACAATTACAGTTGCACTAAAATGCAGTAAGTAGAGTATGTTGTATTAGATGGTGTAGAAAATGGAAGTAGACATTTTCTTTGCTCAGCATTTGCAGTCTTAATACTAAAAAGACATTGAGGGCATTCTTGTAAAATAGTCAAATAATCCATTACAGAAGTTTCAAGAAAACAGTCTATATAGCATAAAACATTTCCACCACTGGACATGTGCTTGGTAAGCTGCAAAGAGGCTGCGGGGATCACTAGAGCTCTGGTGAGCACCAGGGCTTCCTCAAATAGCTGATTAGCAAGGGGTGCCATAAGTTGGACCCCCATTGTTCTCATATTGATAACCTTGCGGATAAACCATCAATATGAAATTCCAGGGGAACCCCTTTAAAACCTCTTATTCTAACTGTAATACTAGGTCTGTTCGGACTAAGTTAAAAATGAAAAATCATACATAATCTAGTACATGACAACCTCTTTCTAACAAACCTAGATCTAGCCCTGTACTTTAAATGGATCCAGAGATCTCCCCATTCATTGCTCCAATTGTTCTGCTAGATTTATTTCAAGCTGTCAGCTTAGGGGGTATGTTCTTTCTACTGCAGCTGGGGGCAATTGAAGTATATAACTGGGCATGTGCTTCTATCTCAGTTGACAGGACAGAGGAATTAGAAAAAGAGAAAACAGCAGGTAGCGCAATGCAAATAGGTTTAATTGAATAACTCAGTAGCTCTATAATAAATTATTATTCATGCAATTACAAAAGCATTCAGGTGCTGGTTTGAAAATAGAATAGCTGGTTTGTAGAATATTTTTGTGGGACAACCTCTTTAAAGAGGACCTTTCATGGGTCCAGACATTGTTAAATAAGTACCAGGTTATGTAGGGCATCTAGAAAGGATGTAAGAGATCTTACTATTTTTTCTGGGCGCCGCTCCATTCGCCCGCTGTTCCCTTGTTGAATTCTCTTGCGTGCTATGCTAATGCATAGCATCGGAACAGGGAAGAGGAGGGTTTCTCAATGGGCGTCTCCTTCTCCCTGGCTATAGCACGGTCCAATCACAGCGGAGAGCGTCACAGCCAGGGAGAAGGTGAGCTTTTGTTTTCTCCATGTCTGTGACGCTCTCCGTTGCGATTGGACCTTTACAACATATGGTATATTTTAGTCTGTTTCCCTCTCCATTTCCATAAACATCTATATACCATAAAAACTGCTAAAAGTTTTAAAATGTAATTATAGTAAGGATGTTAACACCAGTAAACTGAAGTTCTAAAGACTTAGGGGATCATTTACTAACCAGAAATATGCGTAAATTAAGTGTATTTCTGGTGCAGATTGCAGCGCAAACGTCCTTTGCACCACAATCTGTGACTTTTCCCCGCTCACGCCAGGGAAGCCTGCCTCAATTACAGGAAGCCTGTCTCATTTACAGGAAGCCTGTCTCATTTACCATTTTCTATGCCTTGTTTAGGCATAGAAAATGGTCTAGATGTAAGACAGCTTGGAAGAAATGAGCTAAGATCTAAGATACGAAGTTGCTTCGCTCCAAACTTCGTTTTAATGCTTAAAATATATGGGCTCCCGTCAGACAAATTCGTTATCACCGAAGTCTCGTGGGACTTTGGTGAATAACTTAAGGATTTGATTTTTCAACTTGAAATCATTTTAAAACTTGGTTTCGAAGTTGGTTTTGGTACTGAGGTGTTAATCGGTACCGGAGCCAACTTTGGATGCCTGTTTTAAGTGTTTTTCAAATTTAATAATCACATGCTAAAGTTATTCACTGAAGTCTGGAGAGACTTCAGTGATAACGTATCTACCTCACCGGAGCCCATACATTTTAATACTGTATGGAGAGGGATCTCTGTACAGCATTAAAAAGAAGTTTGGAGCGAACTGACCGGATCATGGATCCGAAGCTCGCTTTGCTCATCCCTAATTATAATTTCTGGGGGCACTACAGGAAGGATAATAACTACAGGGGGCACTGCAGGGGGGAATTATAAATACTGTCCTGGGGCCACTACAGCATTATAACAGTAGGGGTGGCATCATAAATCCTGGGGGCACTGCAATGGCACATTATAAATGCTGTGCTACTATAGTTGGCATTATAACTACAGGGGACACTTTTGGGTGCATTATAAATACTAGGGCACTACAGGGGGCATTATAACTACTTCAGCTACTACAGCGAGCATTCTAAGTACTTGGTGGTTTATAACTACTGGGAACACTACTGTGGGGCTCTATAAGGATGCCTTATAGAGGAGCCATATTACCACTAGAGGCACAATAAAGGACCTTATTTTTATTATTGGGGAGCACTATTACTATAGAGGTACAATATATGTGTCGCTATTTTTTATGCTGTATAGTGTTTTTTGGGGGCATTGGGGAACACAACTGTCATGGTATTGGGGGTAGCAGCAGAATAACAATATTGGGTACCAGGAAGAGGAGGATCATAGAAATAAGATGTCTGTGTACTAAACCCTTCAGAGACAAGATGTGGCTGAAATAAGTCATCATGGAGGTCTGAATGGAGAAGATGAGGAAATGGAACTTCTACATCAGATGAGGAGACATCACTGAAAGTAAGATTTATTTATTGCTACAGTTTCATTGCACTGTGAACTAAGCTAGAGGGAGGGGTTGGATTGAGAATCCGGCATGGGAAGAAGGGTCACCAATTCAATTTTCTCCTGTTGCTCTCCTACTCATCATTGCTGCTGTGATGTTATGTTTTGGCTGCAGCAATGGTGCTCTGTATACTGCACATGACAGATGCTGCCAATCAATTGGCTCAATAGTATATGACAAGAGACTAAGATACTGCTAAGCCTATGATTGGCTGCAGCAGTCACAAACAGTATATGGGTACAACACTTTCCTGTTATTGAACTGACAACCATGATAAAACAAAACTCCTAATACAATTAAAAAGACACGTTTTCACCTCCCCTTCAGGCACATAAGGGGGCAATTATCATTTTTGGTTGTAATTTTTGGTTGTAAGTTTTAAGTTTGTCTTTGCTTTGTGTCCCTGCACCAAATTTATGAAATGCTGCACCTTAATAATAATTTGGTATGATTGCAATTTGGTTTACACCTATATATGTAAGTAGACCAGGGGATTGCCTGGTGTGCAATGCGACTTTTGTGCAACTTTTGCTAAATTCACACATAGGAAATGTGTCATCATCAAGGTCTAATCTCACTTTTGTCCCTTAAACATAGACCATTTTGAAAAGTGGCAAGGTTCACCAAATGTTGCAAAGAACATTGCAATTGACATGACATTTAGTCTTCAACTTCACAACTTTTCTCTTTTTACCTATACTGTGTAAGTGTCTATCTATCTATCTATCTATCTATCTATCTATCTATCTGAATGAAAAAATACCACGGCACTCCCAAAGAAAGTTAATTAAAAGCTGTTTCCGTCCTCTTACTGGGGCTATTCTTAAGCAGTGAATAGTCCCAGTAAAAGGACTGAAACATCGCTTGTGGTGATTAAAAAACACTACTTCTAATTTACGTTCTTTGGGAGTGTCGTGGAATTTTTAAATTTATTTAGTTGGAAGTTTGATCGTCTTCACAGCCGCTGGCACACCATAACCATTTGACTGCAGGGCTGCTCACAACACTTTGGACTATCTATCTATCTATCTATCTATCTATCTATCTATCTATCTATCTATCTATCTAATCTGTCTATATTTCTCTCTATCTGTCTAATCTGTCTATCTAATCTATCTACCTATCTATCTTATTCTATCCATCTGTCTATCTCTCTAATATCTTTCCTTTGTCTATCTATCTATCTATCTATCTATCTATCTATCTATCTATCTATCTATCTATCTATCAGTCTGTCTCTACAGGGTAAATATACATCTGTCTCATTTTATATATCATTCTATTATTTATTTGTGTGTCTGATCTCATATTTTGCCTGTACTGCTAAAGACCAAATACATTTATGGAAATAGAATGTTTAATATTGTGAAATATTTATCAGTCTTGATTGAGATGATAGTGGACTGCAGAAGCATATGTTCTAGATTTGAATTTAGAGTGTCCCATGTAAAAAATATCTTTCTGTCTTCTGATGAGAAAGGCAAGAGGTCAGATTAGATGGAGCTCCTATCTTAGCATAATGGGTTTAACATTTCCATGACATCATCAGGGATTCTGCAGTGGAGTCCGAGGATCATCTGAGTGGTCATTCTGCAGGTGTAAATATTTTATGAGGATATATGGAAGGAGGGAAGAAATGTTCAGAAAGGTAAAATTATAATGTTCACTGTTCTGTGAAGATGGCTATTCTGTTCTACCGGCTAGATTGAAAATTGTTGAATTTTTATAGTAAATGTTTTATTTAAACATTAGCTCTAATTGTTAAATTACTGCGAAGTCATGTATTTTCAGAACTGACTAATCTAGAAAATCACAATATGCAGATTTGTATTTCTCTGTTTATTGTTCATACACACAGATAATCATTTAGACACTAATGGAGGAGATTTATTAAACTGGTGTAAAGTAGAACTGGCTTAGTTGCCCATAGCAACCAATCAGATTCCACCTTTAATTTTCCAAAGTTGCTGTAAAAAATGAAAGGTGGAATCTGATTGGTTGCTATCGGCAACTAAGCCAGTTCTACTTTACACCAGTTTTGATAAATGACCCGATAAGTATCAATTTATGCCAACATTTTTGTGTAGGTAGACGTTTACACTTATACTATATAAAGGAATTGTCTGTGATTAGAAATTAGGGTCTGCTTTTTCCACAGACAAAGCGCCACTCTTTGAAAGGGCTGCACCTGTACTGAATTTCAGACCCCCTAAAAAGATGACTTGACACTTTCAGGAAGTTAATTACTTTCCAGATTAGTAAGATAAAATGAACGGTGAGGGTGTATGTGAAATGAAACGTTTTATAATAGTGCATTCTTGGAAACAATAAATATAAAAACTAAACTAAATACAATTGTGCCATACTCACTATAGAAAATATACTAATGCTAATGCTACATTATAAATGTAAGATTCTTGGCAAATACATTTTGTATAAAATTATTTGTGCCTGTCTGCCAACGGCAAGGTGATCTCTTTAGGACAGGAACCTACACTAAATACTACCTCCGCTGGTGCCATACTGGCCTCCATTAAATTTAAGGAATGCAGGTTCCACATGCATGCTGACCCCACACTATATTGTACCTCTTTTAGTGCCACAATGGTCTCCATTAAATTCAAAGTATACAGATGAATGTATTTTACAAGGATTGTAAGTTTATATAGAATAAGATTTTGGTTTAAGTTTGTGGTTCTGTTGCAGCATTCATTGCCAACACCATGTTTTAATGCAAATGTTTGGCCACAGTACAAGTTCTACATCCATTTACCTATAAAATCGTAATACTTTATACAAAAAGGATAGTTTCTAAACTGATAGAACAGTACCAGTAATCTCACAATGGGTTGTCTATATAGGAGTTTATCTCTCTGTGTTGACTGCTACAGAAGGACAATATTTTGTATTTCATTGGTATAGTACTGCCAAAATGAAAAAGAAGCCAAACATACTTAAATTTTTTTTTATGAATATTGAGTTACAAAATACCCCTTTCTGTTGGAAGTGCCCCTTTAAGCATGTCTTTTACCATGTATACAAACTATTACACAGAATTAAAAAAATATATATATCATATATTCACTTATAGGCTGTTAACATGATAAAAACATATTAATGGAAATATCCCTTTAAAGGGGATGACTGCTTAGAAAGCTCATTGTCAAGTATTCTATTAGCAAATTCTAGGTTGTGTAGACTGGCTATAAAGAGAACGTCTTACTTTGTAGGACCTATCAAGTCTATATACAATATTACACATATGGTCCAATTTTTGTTAATGAGAACTGTGTAATGCTTTCTTTGCCCTATTGTGGTACTCCAGAACAACTGGACACATGGTTACCCAACAGTCTACAGGACAACAGTGGGATTCCCAGCAGGATTCTGCTAAAAAGGGACCTTCAAAAGTTGACAGTTCCCTTTATTATAATGGGCATTAAACACATACACACTCACTTGGACCAATATCATAGATCTATCAGTATTTTTAAAATAAATGCTGGCAAAACTCGGTATATGAAATATTCCCACATTTGGTAGCTTTGCAGCAGAAAAACTGTCTAACTAATTTTCCTGAACACATACACATACACGCATACAGTGTCTGGGAAAACATGTATGTCTATGGGAGGGGGCATTTGGCTCACAGCTATCTGAAGTGTATGAGCAGCCTAACAGTCCATCACTTTATGAGCACTTTACTGTGTGCTTGTAAAACGATGATCGGTGGAGTACTCCCTGGGCTCAGTCTGTCCGTCTATCTATCTATCTATCTATCTATCTATCTATCTATCAACACATGGACAAAATTGTTGGTACTCTTCCATTAAAGAAAGAATCCACAATGGTCACTGAAATAACTTGAAACTGACAAAAGAAATAATAAAAATTTTACTGAAAATCAGTTAATGAAAATCAGACATTGCTTTTGGGCTGGAAAAAGAAATGATGGTACCCCTAGAAAAGAAGTTTGAATATAATCAAACCCCTCAGAAATAACAATACATAGTCACTAGTATTCAGTTAGAGGGGGACGTCCACCCCTCAACTCACCATATACTGCATTTTTGAAAATGATATCAAATCAAAAACCACCCACCTATGGACATGATCAGGGGTAGCGGAACAACAAGGATCAGGAAACACCTTGACGGGCATTTCACACAATAAACAACTGCTTCTGTGTTGCAAGAGATATAATGCACTATCCGAAATTCCCTATCTTTTGATGAATTCAGAAAATTTGCAGATCTAACCATATAGCGGCAAGCAGAACATCCCCACATGGAAAAGAAGCCCATTTAGGGCCCTCCTGTTGTGATTATATTCAAACTTCTCTAGGGAGAGAATAATAATTTTCTATTCTTTTTCTTTTCCTCATTTCTACCCTACATACTGGACATGTTTAATATATTTTTCGGGGTATTGAAACCAATGGTCAGAGATTCGGTACAGCTATACTACTTTGGTTCTGATGTTTTGTCCCATACGTTATGCTTTTTCATTTTTGTGATGAAATCTTTATTTAATAAATTTGTATTTTTAATAAATAAATCCTTTGTGAGCAATGTTTGTAGGTTTAGTCTTGATATGCAGACATGCCCATATGATCATTAATGTATGAGGTGTATGTTGTGTTTTGAACCTCCCTGGATGTGGCTGAGGAAAATTGATGACAAATTGAAGAGACGGATAATATAGATGGTAACCAAAGAGTCCAGAACAACTTCCAAAGAAATTAAAGGTGAACTCCATGATCCAGGTATATCAGTGTCAGATCGCACCATCGCTGTCATAGCTAAAGTGCACTTAATGGAAGAAGACCGTGGAGGAACCCACTGTTGAAAGCAAATTAAAAAAAAGTCTGAAAAAAGACTGGAATTTGCCAAATTGCATATTGATAAGTCACAAAGCCCCATGGGAGAATGTCCTTTAGAGCTTTTTGGCAAGTCACATCAGCTTAATATGTTCACAAATTCAAAAATGAAGCGTACAAAGAAAAGAACATTGTTCCTACTATGAAACATGCAGGAGGCTTAGTTATATTTTGGGGCTGCTTTGCAGTATCTGGCACAGGGTGTCATCAGACTGTGCACGGTGTAATGAAATCTCAAGACTATCAAGGCAGTCTGGAATGAAATGTGATGCCCAGTGTCAGAAAGCTTGGTCTCAGTTTCAGGTCATGGGTCCTCCACAGGATACTGATCCAAACCACACAGCTAAAACATCCAAGAATGGCTAAGAGCAAAACATTGGACTATTCCAGGGATGGCCAACCTGCGGCTCTCCAGCTGTTGTAAAACTAGAACTCCCACCATAACCTGCTGTAGGCTGATATCTGTAGGCAGTCTGGGCATGCTGGGAGTTGTAGTTTTGCAACAGCCGGAGAGCCACAGGTTGGCCATCCCTGGACTATTCGGAAGTGGCCTTATATGAGTCCTGATCTAAATCCTATTCAACATCTGTGGAAGGAGCTGAAACACGCAGCATGTAGAAGGTACCATTCTTACCAGAGACAGCTGGAGCAGTTTGCTCACAAGGGTGGACCAAAATACCTGTGGACAGGTGCAGAAGTCTTACTGAGAGTTATAGAAATCACTTGCAATTGCAGTGATTGACAAAAGTTTGTGCAACAAAATATTAAGGTAAGGGTATCATTATTTTTGTCCAGGCTAATTTCGTTAGTTTGTTTTTATAAATTATTCGGTTGAACCAGAATTTAAAAGCAATGTCTGATTTCATTAGTTGATTTACAGTAAATTTTTTATTTATTTATTATTACTTTTGTCAGTTTTAAATTATTTCAGTGAACATTGTGGGGATTTCTCTCTTCAACACTATAAATAAATATATATATATATATATATATATATATATATATATATATATATACACTATTTTTATGTGTAGAAAGATAGATAGATAATACATTTTGCATTTATAGCTAGCAAGATAATTGAGCCTAACCAAGTACATGTATTTCCCTTAGACATACAAATAAAAAAAAAACAGCCACCGAGAGACAAGGGTATGCATACTGTACATACTAAGATCCATAACAATGTCTACACAATCCAAAACATAATTGGATTATGCATTAGAGGAATACAATGACCTTCCTCATCCTCAATCAGATGCTGCCAGTTTAGTATTTGAGTCTGAAAAATTGCACTAATGAAGCTATTTGAAAGCTCTTGTGGACAACTGCATCCTTTTTGAAGATTAAATGAATGATGTTGATGTGATTAATCTTAGTACAGGGAGTGATGCACAAGCCAGAAAATACCTTAGTGATTTTCATAATTAAACTGAATCAACATTTCAAAGAAATGCCAGTGTTATCACTTGTATATTAGAATTACATTCATTAGACAGAAGAAACAAATAATTTAAGCAAACAAGATTTTGCTCTCAGTGCACTGAGACTTGGGTTATGCCTTACGGTGTATGTTAAATCTCCATTACTGTTTCAGCTACAATTTACACAGCTATGGAGGTCTTTTTACGTGACTATTCACACAAAAAAGACTCTTGAAATTTTTTAGGTTTACACTGGCCACAGAGCAGACACAGTACATTGCCATTTCTTTCTCCGCAACTTACTTTTTATCTAGCTTTGCTGTATAGACTGGGATATGGTCAGCAGAGACATCTCATAATTCTTAAAAGGTGAGGGAATTAAATATATCTCTATTGTACTGCTGGTGGGCTAGTGATATATTATATACACTACTATATACAAATATATAAAGCTTTGTGGCCCTGCCACTTCCTGGTCTCTAGAGAGAGGACAGGACTCCCTCTCCTCCTGGACATTCTAAAAATCGCACTCCCCCAATTTAAAAAAACAAATAAAAAAAAAATAAAAGCAAAAAACCCCCATTACATTTAATTATTGAAATTAAAATTAAATATACAATGCATTGTCAATATAAACCTTTAGAGTTTGCTCCTATAGAAAATGTACAGCTGATTCAAAATGTGTTTGTTTACTATTCACTTTATATTGGCTAGGAATTTGTTGTTAAGCTTAAGATGAATATAATTTCCATAAAGAGTGGGTAAAAATGTGATGTGTTCTCTATTGAAAATATCTTCTAATGAAGAATTATTATTAGAATAATAATTGGTGACTGAAGATTTGAAAGGGGAATCTGAGTGGTTGGAAGTAAATGTTTTATAGAAGCAGTCTAAATTAATGTAAAAAAAACCCTTTACTGATGAAGAAAACCAAGTTGGGAAGGTCATCATGATGGAATTTTTACGTCAGTTTACCTTTGAGTCTGCGTTGGTATAATTTGTGTCAAATTTATCAAACATTGCATGTAGCGACACTTTTGTTCCAGAGATGTTACTCCAGCTTTTATATTCTAGACCCCTACTGGGTAAGATTGTGCCCTTTTTTGCAGATTTTAAAAAGTTAATTGATAAATTTGGTGGACGCTTAATAACACAATGAACCACTCTCAGTTTTCCACCCACGTTTCAAGGTAAGGGTATATCTTTAGGACAGCAGCAGGCATGTTTGCTCACTAGATGGATACAACCACCATGGGTTACCTACCATATAGCTCTAACTTTCTACGATATCTCAGTATGGTCAAGTGAATATAATGATACTTACCTTGCAATTGTAATATCTTCCGTTATGTACCGAGCCTTGAACGTGTATACCGTGAGACTCTAGACATTTTACTAGTGTGTCATCAATAGTATTTCATATGCTTGTAGCTGACATTATATGTATATAAAGCCTCTCTATAGGTGATCATATGTATATCTGTACACATGCCAAGTACTGACATCTTCATGATTCATGTTTGATAATACAATACTTAACGTTATGTCTTTACTTTAATTTTGTAGTTTGATGAAGGCCTAACTGAGGCCGAAACGTCACAGTGTACAATTAGCCGCATGTCTCAATAAATACTCATTTACTACGAACCACTCGGAGTTTTTGTATTACATTCCACCAGGGGTGGGAACCCTACTCCGAAGTCACCCACAGTGTGCATTCTGGTTTATATTACAATCAAAAATATCAAGAGCAGAGTAAAAAAGCAAAAGCTGCAATTTTTTGAGCAAACACTGTATCTACTGAAAGCTGCAACATTCTGACATCTGTTTTGTGCTGACTTTCCCCCACAAGATTTAGAGGAATATACTATAGATCATCTTGAGATAGAATGATTGGTAGTAGTTGTAGACCAGGGGTCAGCAACTCCCGGTATATGTGCCAGAGAAGGCATGCAGGCCATATTTTGTTGGCACTGTGCTGTGCTACTCCATGCTCTGCTGCAACTTCAATAAAAGAAAAACTTCAGTTCCTCACGCTGTGCTGGACAGACTTCAGACATGCCTTGAGAGCAAATCTATTAAGCCTCTCCCTCATGCTTCCTGTCATTCCACTGACTGGCTCCCTACCTAGATACTGCTGGTCAGCTGCTGCTCCTCATGTGCTCCTGGTCTTCTCTGTGGAGAATCGTTAAGTATGTAATGAGCTGGGGCAGGTGAATGGAAGGAGGATAGTGAGCTTGGAGGGATGGGAAAACAAGCATTGCTTTGGGTGTTGGGGAGGATGGTGAGCCAGCATGACAAGATTGCTGGAGGGGTATGGGGGAAATAGGGACAAAGCTTCTGACAATTTTTGGGGTGGGGGATAATGGTGAGCCTGCATTACATGTGATTGCTGAAGGGGAATAGAGAGAGGGGGAATATGGACCAAGCCTCTGACAATGTTGGAGGTGAGGAGGGATTGTGAGCTTTCATGTCACTCGTGGTAGAGTATGAGGGGATGATTGGTAGCAAGCTATGACTTTGTGAGGATGGGGGGGGTGTTGAGTCTGCAGTGATTCAGTGATTGCTGTAGGGGGATCATGGGGAGTAAGCTCCTGACAACTTTGGGTGTGGGGATGGTGAGCCTACATGTGATCACTCTATGTAGGCTGTTGAGATGTGATTGGTGCATAGGCGGTGAACTCTGATTGTTATTACTGTGAATATGAAGACCCAAACCCCCCTCTCATGGGCAAATAAGCAAGTTTTCCTTTGCACCCTTTTTGATAATAATAACTCTAAGTCCCTTTTCATGTGTTTGAGATCACTTCCAGAGACATTTGACTGTTTGAAGTAGATGACGTTTTCAATGCTGTTTAATCTTTGGATGGACATATTTGTGGGAGCAGATTTTCTCACATATGAAAGCCATCTTCTGCCCTTCAGGAACGAAGCTCCCTGCAGACCACTCTGAGATCTGTGTTCTGCTCAAAGTCACCATGTATAAACCACAGCTGGATCATCTTTGCAAAGAAAGTGAGGGACACTGGTCACACTGAATGGTAAGTTAAACTGATTATTTTGTCTCTGTCACACACAAGTTAGCCCTATTCACACAATCTGATCTGTATTTTTTGTGGATCAGATATGAACCCTTTCATTTTAATGGGGCTGCAAAAAATGTGGACAGCACACCGTGTGCTGTCTGCAACCATATTTCCATTCCAATGCCCCACAGAAAAGATGAAGCATGTTCTATTTTTGTCTGGATAGCAAAATGGATAGTGTTATGTGAATGGACCCTTTGTGCTATATGACTTTCCTGTATTACATGACACACTGAGTGCTTCAGCTTTTTTCATTGGCACTCCATCCACAAAAGGTTGCCGACCCCTGTTGTAGACTATAAACAGGAGAATAAGAGACCAAGGAGACTTCCATAAGTTGATGACAACAGAATTTTAGATAATAGAGTAGACAAGATGAATTTGGTTTTCAGGCTTTAATTCACATAGCACTGTTGAATAAAGCTGGATGTACTTAAGTTGTTTTAAATCGGTAGGATAAGAAGCCATAAATGTTAGAATTTTCAAATTTGAGGTATGAACAATGTGAAAAGTGTAGGAAAAGTCCTGGTGGCTACATTGCCCTCTGATGTGGAAGAAGTTCCCATACAACTTCTTAACCACTGCCTATTGCTATCTCAGTGTCAATGTGGCACTAGGTACTCACAGCTAAGGAATGTCTTCTGGCTTTTACTTTCAATATTTGAGTCCAAGCAAGAAACCACCTTTTTTTCTGCAGGTGGGACACACTGATATGAAGACATGACCTATAATAGTAGGCACTACCTTTAACATTATCTAAGGGCACTTATGCATGTCTGTAGTATAGGCTTTCATCAAGAAAACAACTTCACATTTTTTTCTTACATAGATATTGTGTGATTGGAGTTTCTGTGAAATCTGTGTGATTAGCCTTTCTATGAGGACACATCAATATGAGCGTACTTTTTCTTATTGTCTACTTCAAATTATCTTAAAGGTTCCACTGTGACTTTGTTAACCTTGATATTTGCAGTGTACAGACAAGGCATCTCCCAATCTATTCACATTCCCATGTTTAATAGAAAAAGTAAATGCTTTCTTTAGCTCACAAGAGAACATATACATT
Source organism: Rhinella marina (assembly GCA_900303285.1). Classification (NCBI taxonomy): domain Eukaryota; kingdom Metazoa; phylum Chordata; class Amphibia; order Anura; family Bufonidae; genus Rhinella; species Rhinella marina. The sequence continues at coordinate 19,387 of ONZH01013351.1, forward strand.
AATTTCAGGGGCAGATATTTATATTCATACTTTAGACAAAACTGGTTTTGGGTCCTGTTATAAGAGAACATAACTATTTAAAAAGAATGCAATATGACTTAAATAAATAATATATACATAATATATTTAAATATACATATAAATAATGTGATATGACTACAATATGCATAATGAAAAAAGGGGGTCATATACTAAGCTGAAATATGCTTTAATTAGATGTATTTCAGGCGTTGAGGGTGGCGCAACGACTTATGCGTGGCATGGGCGGGGAAAGGGACGGGCCGGTAGGTCCGTCTCATCCACCATTTTCTACACCGGTTTTAGGCATAGAAAATGGTCTAAATATAAGACAGCTCAGAAGCTGTCTTACATTTAGAACTGGAGCTGGATGTGCTGCACCTTTTCATAACTTTGGCAATCCACCACCAGCTATATGGCTTTATTAAGACCGGCGTCTAAAATTTAGATACACCAATAATTGTCCAGATTATCGTGAAAGACCATTCCTGCTAACGGCCGTTCCCGATCATATGTAAGTCTAAATGTGTGCTGATCACCCAATGAAAGAGTAAAGCGCTCGTTCATCCGGGTAATCCTGATGTTTATGCAGGCACCACCGATCATAGTTTCCGGGCAACAGATCGTGTGGTCTAAACAGCGATCTGCTGCTCAGAAGCCATGATTTTGTATGAGGATGCACAGTCTCCTTCACTGAAAGAGCAGCCGACTGACGGGAAGGAACGCTTCCTTCCCAACAATTGGCCGCTCAGTTGGCCCATGTAAATCCACCTTAAGTCTCTCAATTACTCATCATTTTCAAGATGTCTACATGACCAAGTCTTGCTCACATCTAAGCATTTGCTACCATTGTGTCAATTCAATTGAGGCAATCCTCAATATAAAATATAAAAAATATAAAATATAAATAATATAAAATAGCAAAATATCCAAATTTATATCATTTTATGATGGCATACTACTGTGTTTCAATGTAGGTATGAGCATTATGAGTCCTGACTATTTAGCTTACATACTGTACACTTGCCTAGAATGGATATAATTCAGCTCCTCAGTTGTGTATGAAAACCATTCAAATACATGGGCAACAATTCTAGTTTTTGTTTTCACAGTTTTGGTAAATGAAGTCGTTTTTTTCATTGATTGATTGATTCATTCATTCGTTCATTCATTCTTTTATAGATCTTGATAGATCCCAATGCAATGATGACAATGCTATGGAATATCCTAGTGGTAAAAGATTTATTTCAGCACATCAATTTTTCACTATCCATGAGATGGAGGTGATAGGACCCGCCCCAATTGCTAGCATGCTATGAAGTGGATGTGAATCTGCTGTGTCACTTGAACAGATTTGGCTTGGGGTAAAACCTAAATGCATTACCTAAGTGGCCACCCTGGTCTTGCCTTTTAAACACTATACAGGGATCTGGACTCCACTGCAGGGGAACTACCAGGCTGATACCACTTGGAGTAGTTTCTGTTCAAGTGACGGCTGACCTACAGGGGCCAAGAGAAAATGGTGCAGAGCACTTAGTGATCAGACAAAACTGTAGACAAGGATGAGGCGAGGTCAGGGCAGGCAGAGTTTGTGCATTCTGATAAACAGTCCAATGTCAGGGCAGGCAGTTGAGGCTCAGTATGGAGATCAGGCTCAGGTCAGGTAGTGATGGGTCAAATCCAGGAATTAGGCAGATTTTATTTATATTTGAAACTTTTATAATTCTTTGTTTCTTAGAATTATGCTCTAACATTAGCATAGTAAGTGAGAGCAGATTCTTAAACAGACTGAATAAACTTCATATCACATAAATGTCTTGGTTTACTGTTACAAAAATATGAAAGCCAGAGGCACATTTTATTACAGTGTTACAGACTGTGCCTTTTGTTGGATAATTTATAAGTTCCTTTAAACCACTTTTATTTAGGTTTCTAAGCAATTTAAGGTTCAAAACTCATAATATTTCAGAAATGCTTTACTTGTATAAATTCAAACGGGAAAGTTTAGGTGCATTGTACATATTATCTAGCTATTTATTAAATATACATCAACCACCTCAATGTATTTTCAATTACCCTTTTATTTCTGCAGGTAACCTGTGGGGTACGTGTTTCATCAATTTGCTTGACTTTGGCCATTATGTCCAAGAAGAAGCACTCAGTGGATTGTTATTGGCATTACCTTGTGTCATCCAATAGAGTAAATTCTGCTATTTAATGTAGATTTCTTAGCCAAGATCAGAATTTAAACTGTGGTCAACACATTAGTCTTCCATATAAACAAACAGATATGTGGGTGCATTACCCACAAACTTATGGAGAGCTGCCTTTTTCAGAGGCTCTCAGTAAGTTCGGGAACAGATAACTATAAAGATCAAGGAGTGTCATTTGATAATCTCAGAAAACAAGGGACCAAAGTTTGTAAAGAAATATGACCTGAAGGTCCCTACTTCCAAGGATGTAACAGGCACTGGGTATGGAACCAATGTACCAACTAACCAGTTTAGCTTTGGGCTAGTCCTAAGGGTATCTGTTTTTCACTGCAGAGGAGCCATCAGGCTGTTTTCTCTTGGAATAGTACTGGTATAGTTGGCAGCTGATCCACAGGAGTTAGAGACACCAGTGTGAAGCATTGAGGGCAATCAGGCAATACTCATAGTCAATGGACAGGCAGAGTTTAGGCAGGCAGAGTTTGTGCAACTTATTGAAACTAATCTGAGGGCAGGGCAGGCAGCAGATGGTCAGTACGGTAAAAAGCCTAAGGTCAGGGCAGGCAGCAGAGTATCAAAATCCATTAACAGGCAGATGTTTGGTACATTAGGACAGATTCAGAATGCATACTTTTACTGGTTAAGCAAGCCAGGAACTTAATCTCAGACACCTCTCCATTGAGAAAGGTGCCTTAAGTACCCACAGGAATCCAGCCATAGGCTGGCAGAGATTGGAGTTCAAATGTGCTGGCTTCCTAAGAGCCATGGGGCATGCCCTATGGGGCACAGGAAGAGGCCTTGCAGCCTGATGTCAGTAGCCCCCAGCAAAGAACAAAGGACTTCTGTGGCCACCCCTACTGCTGGAAGGCAGAAGGGACCCAGTGGGTACTGGCTATCGGACAAGACCTGAGTGAGTGATACGGCATCTGCTCCCACCCCGACTTATGGTTGCAGCCATGTACAAGTAATAGAAAATCAAAATCATGTGGCACAAGAATAAATAGATTAGGCAAGATTAAAGAACCATGGTTGCCTTCTTTCATAAACAGCAACACAACTGTCCATGGACTGTGCATGGTATTTCAGCTCAACATACTCGTAATTAGCTGCATGAAGCTTAGCTGAATTACCAAATGCAAACAATAGACACTTTTACAATGCATTGTTTCTGGAAAATAGCAGTCATGTTTTTCTATTTCTATATATAACCCCTTTAAGACTCATAACTTGATACAGCACTTTATACCCACACCAACTTGTTCTGTGCCTTGAGCGTTAGAAAGACCTGTTTGAAAACTACAACTGCTTTATGTCTATTGGATTATCTCACCTAAGAAAAATGCTTTATTACAGCTGCAATTCTCATGGAACTGTAATCCCCAATTGTGCCTTACTTTCTTTGTTTCTTGTTTTACACAAATTCTCTAGAGAAAATGCAAGTCTTTTTAGAATTTCCAACTTTACAAATGTGTTCAATATGAATTATAACATGGAAATAAAATAGAAACAAGTTACTTATAAATGTGAATAACCAGGATAAGCTCTTTATTTGATAATGATAAGCACCTAATTTGAATCTCTTATGAATTTTGAGATTTCAATTTGTTATCTACTAATACTCTCAACAACAAAAAAATGAAATGTAAAACCTTAATTTTTTAAAATTATTATTTAATACCACTATACAGAAGAACTGTATTCTGTATATCCAGAAAATCAGAACCAAGAAACCTCCACATCATTGTCTAATAAATCTTACAATTGTGCTTAAAACATTCTCATTCATGCTTATGGAAATATTTAACTGACCTCTTTTGCTGTCATTCCTAAATCCTTAAGGCATCCTAAGAGTGTGTTCACATGCACACGGTCATAATATGGCCTTGTTGGGTCTTATAGGGGTTCCCAGAGAGTTTCACCTAGCAGTTCTATATCTCCATCTGCCTCCGATTTCATGCTTTATTGGAGTTGGATGCCATATGTACAAAATAAAGCATTGCTTCTAGTAAAGAATATCTTCATCATACATCAGAACATAGTACAGTCCCTGTAGACTTTGTGGGCGGCCATACAGTCTTTTTTATTTTTGTCCTAACTCTCCTTATTAGCTACTTAACATTTTGGAATCCAAACTGAACTCCAATTAGCTCATATAAATCCAAGTGTTTTGTTTTGTGTCAGGTCTTTTAGGAACTGTGTTGGCATTGGAAACTATTACCTACCAGTTATGAGTGGATTTCTGGAAATTTGGTTCAGGTGTGCTATTTGATTTGGACTCGAATTGAATGCACTTTAAAGCTATGGATGATATTGTGATTTTCTCTTTCTCCCTCCTCTCTCAAAATTATCCTGAATCGAATAACAAGAAATTCTGATACTATATAATTTTTGGAAAAAAATCAGGTCACATTTTGATTCTAAAGAATGGATTGCTCATGTATATTACCTACTGTTTTAGAGATTCTTTTTAAATAATTTCCTAATGTACCAAATGTTTATGGTCACCTTAAAGAAGCACTTCTAAAAAAAATCTCTATTCTCTAACCTGTTAGAAAGGTATATGATGTAAAGGTAATCTTCTTACTAGTGACTGTATTTGTGAGTTATAGCCTCCCTTTTCATCCTGAGCTGTGTCATGTGAGCAGCACTCTGATCTCCAATTGACACATGACAGGAAGTCAGTTGCTTCTCTATTCATTCCTATGAGACTGAGAGTGAGGCTCCTATAGGAATACATAGAGAAACTGACTTCCAGTGCACACATAATGCTGTGTCAGCTTGAGAGTCAGGAAATCAGTCTCATGACACAGCTGAGGATCACGGATACGAAAATTACCTTATCTACGGTTGACATCATGTATTTTTGTATTTTAACAGGTTAGAGAATAACAATTTTTTAAATTTTTTTAAAGGTATTTAAAGGTAATTGAATAATTAAACAAAATATTCTCACTGTCCTGAAACCTGTCTGTTCTGTTGTCACTACTGTGTCCTTCCTAATACTGCAGACATGGCGTTACATTCTTAACTGCAGCAGTGACATACTCATATGTTGGACTTGTGTGCTGCTGCCAGTCACTGACCTTAGTGGTATATGGCACAAGAACACTGAGGCCAGTAATTGACTACAGCAGTCACACGTGCTATAGAGGCATGCCACTGCAACATGGAAAACAGAACCCAGCAGAGAGAATGGGGAAGAGATGCTAGAACAGAGTGGGTTTGGGGAGGAGGGTATGTTTTGTTTTATTATCCTAATAGCTTCCATGACTTTTTACTTTATAAAGTTTAACTCTGACAAGGAAATATCAATCTGTATCTTAATGGGTGCAGTAAATGGGAGCTGAACTGCAGTAACCTGGCACGTTCACTACACTTTGAATAAAGCTGTGCTTCTGGCCCCATTTAAAAGTCGTAGTTCTGGCGCAGACAGCTGATCAGTGGGGGTTCCAAGGGGGTTACTGAGGATAGGTCATGAATATAGTAGGAGTGGTGGTTAACATTTTTAACAACAGGTTCCCTATTTGCCAAAGATATGTGTGGAGTGCCTACAGGGTAGCTAGCATGCCTCAGAAAACAATTTGTAATTGATGATCATAATAAAATGCAATTTCGGTATTCCAAATATTCTATATATTCATGTACAAGATACTATATAGAATCTAAATAAATATTATGTATGCACTTCTGCAAGGTAGGGAGAATTGTGCAATGTGCAAGGCAAATCTTCCAGCTCACTAAATAAATAGAATACCAGAACCAGGTTCAGAGATCACTTTGGAAGTAAGGTTAACTCTTTGCAATGTACGTAAGTTTGAACCATGTGAAATTACAGCTTCCAGTACGACCTGAACAAATATAAGATTGTGCTTATAATTGTTTAACAGAAAAGAACTGTACAACCCATCTGTCACAGGCACAAGCAGAATAAACATTTACACTGAGTGGCTCACAGGTGACATCATCTTAGATTAGTTGTTTTCCTTCCCTTTTGATTTGGACCAGGCTGCCATGATGACTTCTCCCATTCATGCCCTGTCAATTAGAGTTTGCAACATACATGTCTTCGGCTCCTCACTTTTGTACATCTCAACCCTCTATACTCATACTCTATAGTCACACACTATTCCACCTGAATGTAATATTTCCACACACTGCCCCCAAAACAATAATACTAAACAGTAGACCCTGAAAAGTAAATGATCATACCGTCCAAAAAATAAGTCCAGTCAAACTGCTACTTGGAAATGATTTCCATGCATAGTTCCACCTGTAAATAGGAGCCATCATAGTACCATCAGTAACTAAGTGCTCATGTTACCATCATGTATGTTATTCTGTACCAGGGGCGTTGCTAGGCTAAAACATTTGGGGCCTGGGCTCCTGATGTTTTCTCCCAGGCCCTGAATGTCCTGCCTGTTAGACAGATACAATTGTATTGCGGTCCTCAGGATGGCAGTACAATTGAATCTAACACACTGCAAGATATGTAGGACCTGTGATGACATCACAGGTCATGTGATCAGTGCCGTTCAATCCTGCACTGGTCACATGACTGTGACATAATCGCAGGTCCTTTTCAATCTTGTCTTCTAAACTGAAGAGGAGAATTGTGGGGAAGAAGCTGCAGTGAGCTCAGCTACATCAGAAGAGGTAAGTGAAGGGAGAAGCAGAGGGATGTTGGGAGTTGTGGTTATTTAACTGGGACTGTATGTTAGGGCAGAAGGGAGGGATGTTATCATAGGACTGTGTGTTGGAGGTGACTTGGGCAGGGTTCTGTTAGGGTACTTTCACACCTGTGGTATGGGACTCCCACCCGCCGGATTCGTTCTCCCGCTGGTGCACGTGTGGGGCCAGAAATACGCTCTGGAACCATTCACTGTAATGGGGGCGGGCCAAAGATCCGGCCGCAGCACGCCAAACCCTGCCGAGAGGCGGCCGGAACAAAAGTACAGCATGTACAGCACGGATTCGGCGGGCTGTTCACCCGCTGGAACAGCCTGCCGGAGTCCCCTGCCACAGGTGTGAAACTAGCATTAGGCTACTTTCACACTTGCATTGTAAGGATCCGGTTGTGAGATCCGTCACAGGCTCTCATAAACGGTCCTAAACTGATCAGTTTTGTCCTAATGCATTCTGAATAGAAAAGGATCCCTTCAGAATGCATCAGTTTTGCTTCAGTTCAGTCAGCATTCCGTTTTGGAGGCGGACACTAAAACGCTGCTTGCTGCGTTTTGGTGTCCGCATGAAGAAACTGATACGAACTGGCTATTTAAAAGATAATACAGCCAGATCCGTTCAGAATGGAGGCAGATGGTTGTAGTATCATGACGGAAGCATTTTTGCTGATCCATGACGGATCCAGCAAAATTGCTGGTGTGAAAGTAGCCTTATTTACATTGGACTGTGGCGTGGAGTGATGTTATTTACATGGGACTGCATGTTGGAGGTGGCTGAGGGCAGGTTTATGTTATTTACATGGGACTGTGGGGTGGAGTGGTGTTATTTACATGGGACTGCCTGTTAGAGGTGGCTGTGGGAAGGAAGTGATGTTATTTACATGGAACTGTATGTTGAAGGCGGCTGTCGGAGGGAGTGATATTTACATAGGACTGTATGTTGATGACAGCTATGGGTGGGAATGATGTTATTTACAGGGGACTGTATTTCGAGGGGGCTGTAAAAGGGGGATGTTATTTACATGGGACTGTATATTGGAGGGGGCTGGAGAGATGGTGTGATGTTATTTACACAGGAGAGAAATAGCTTTATTTACATGGGACTGTATGGTGGAGGGGCTGAGGAATTATAATTTCTGAGGACACTAAAGGGAGGAATATAACTACAGCAGGCACTTCACGGCGAGCATTATAACAGTAGGAGGAACGATATAAATACTGGGGGCACTGTAGGGGTATTATAAATCCATGGGACATTAGGCATTCTTATTACTACTGGGGGCTCTATAGGAGGGACTTATAGATCCACCTTATTTCTACTAAGAGCACTATGGGGGCCTTATTACTACTGAGGGGTCTGTATAGAGCTTGATTACCACTGGGGGAACAATAGGAGCCTTATTACTACTGGGGGCTCTGTGAGGGTATTATTAATACTGAAGGACTCTTCTACTAATGGGGACAATCTTGGGGAGCATTATCAATGCTGGGGCCATTGTAGGGTGCAATGTTACTAATGAGGGAATTACTACTGGTAGGACTATTACTATAGGGGGCACTATTATTTCTCCAGGATAGTATTTCGAGGTTTTGGGGGGCACAGTGAGCATCATAATAAGACCGTGGGGACTCCAGATTGGGGGATGATGATAGAAATGTGAGGAAGCTAAGATGTCTGTGTGTCACAATCTGCAGAGACAAGGCGGCTGAGAGAAGTTGTCTGGGCTGAATGGAGAAGATGATGACAGAGAAGATCTACATCACAGAAGACTTCACCTGGGAGGCACTGGATGTGAGGTATGTTCTCCTGTATAGCAGGGTTGGGACAAGAGTCGACATAGAGAATTGGGCCATATTCATTGCGGCTTAGGCCCCGGATCTTTTGAGACCCTAGCAAAGCCCTTGTTCTTTACTGTATAATTACTTTTGAAGTGAAATATACAGTGGGAGCCATTTATCAAAGACACAGTTCTTTGATATCACCTGTGCTACCAGAATATGTGCTTTATTTATGATGAGGCCTTGTCATAAATTAGGCACATCCTCTGGTAGCCCCTAGTTGGAGAAAATTTCAATTATCATTTAGGGCAGGAAAATGGCATAAATGTTAGTGAAGTTCCAGGGACTGATAGCCCACTTCTAACACCCTTCCACCCCACCCCTGACATTCCCCAGTGGCGAAGGCAGTGTAAAAATACTGTTTGCACTTAATTTAGGTGAAGGGGCATTCAAAAAGTTGCAAAACGTGTCTGTGTGTTTTACGTCAGTTTCCGGTGTAGATGGTCATATACATGACCACACTGTATATATGTATGAGAGCACTGAGTCTCTGCTTCTTCATGCATAAGGACTATCTCCTAAAATATTACAGGATAAGAAGGTGAAGCAAAGAGAGAATTTCTTTCTGCTTGAAAGGTTTTGCACATGAAAAATACCTGTACTAATATTAAACCATATTGCTGCGGAGTGTGGTGGTGGAACTCTGGAACAAGTTCAGTATCATTTAGTGAATGCTACAGCCACTTATTTAATCTTAGACCCTTGTATATATGTATCATGCATAATGCCCCTTGTAAATAAGTGCTAATGTAGTTCCCCAGTAAATACAATAAATATGTACATATTTGCCATCATTTTCCTTTATATAAATATACACCTTTATAGTGCCCTCTATAAAGAAATTGCAAACATAGTGCCGCTTGTAAAGGAGTAGTGCCCAGCAAATGTCTGCCAGCATTATGTTTCCTATAAATACCAGCCATTATTTAATTCTCTATAGATAGGCTAGGCCCTTGTACATAATACTGCCTGGTAAATATCTGCTCCCTGTAGATATCTGCCATTATTTAATTCCCTATAGATCGGTACCATCATAGTGCCCCTTGTAATAAATGCCACAAACTGCTATCTAGTAGTTATACAATAAAATATTGGCACTCACCTCTCCTTATTCCACGCTGTTGCACAGCAATGCAGGACAGATCTGGCCTGGTCCCTGTGGAACTATGCAGATTGTGAAATGATGTCATTGTGCTGATTCCATCACAACCCACTGACTAGCAGGGTAGGGAGCCAAACGTCTGATGGGAATAACTGTGGTCTGCATCGACAATTAGGGGGGACTCCACTTAGAGCTTCATCTTTGGTAGGATGTAAGTATTGATTTGCGTTATGTCTTGTACACCCTGGGGTGTCGGTCATGTGTTATAACGTGGTAGACAGCCATGTGTTAAAGCATGGCCAACTGGATCCCTAGCCCATATTGCATATTTAGACTAGTGAAGTTTATGTTTTTTTTTAATATTCTGTATGTGATTTGTTTGTGTTATCTCATATTTAATCACACTTAATAAATATATTTATTCACTTAGCCTGTATAAGTTTATTCATTCTCAAATCGTCAAATTCATATAAAAACAAATTGAAACCAGAAGGATTCCAGTTCGGCATCCCTCTTCTTCCTGCTTATGCACAAAGACTGTTATTTTAACAACGAAATCAGGTGAATTGGGAGAACTGGCAGGATTCCACTCCTGCCTATAGCCAACTGGCACAATATTTTTGTGCCATTTTGGCTAATAGGAGCATGGACTACCTGTAATATGCTGCTGCCCTTACATCGGACAGCATATTCAGCTGACAGACGGGCTTTAATCAGGAGAGATAACCTTGTAATATATTATTTAGCAGAGAAGATCATTTCTTAGCCTCTGTTATTTATTAGTATTTGGTATGTTTGATACCCGGTAGACCAGATGAATAGCCTTTTTTGCAGAGGTCGCAGGCTTTTTTTCCGTTCAACTCTGAATCCATGCTGATGAAGCTGGTAACCTTTTTTGCTGACCTACATGCGTTTTCTCTGGACTTTAACATTCTGAACATCTGTCTTCAAGCTTCTGTCTAGAACCTCAAGAGGACATGTTGTGCATTTTTATTGTGTATAGTAAAATCCACAATGGAATCTCAGTATCTCTTTATACCTTAGATTGTTTTTCTGTCAATGTCAGTCAATTACCCTTTCATTCAACAGTTCATATGGGTTCTCAGATATCAATCACTGAATGTAATGGAAAACTGCTGATTTACTTCAAACCAGATACATCATATTTATTTGTACAGCATTATTCTAAAATGTGTTTCACAAAACCTGTTAACATTTGCACAGTATGGAGGGTCACATTTATCATTGCTACTGTGTGATGTTAAATACTTTTGTGTTAAAAAAGACAAAAGTACTATAGCAGTGATACCTTAATTGGCTAACAAATTGCTTCTGTGCTCTGAAAGCTTGAAAAACAGAATTTTTTTTGGTTAGGTAACCTGGTACCACGTTATTTTTTGACTTGTTTGTATTGTTTGTCTATCTCTCACTTAGGGCTCATGCACACAATGGTTTTTGTAGTCTGCATCCAATCCACATTTTTTTCTGATTGGATGCGGACCTATTCACTTCAGTGGGGACACAAAGATGTATGTCCATTCTGCGGCACCCACAAAAAATAAAACATGGCCTACTGTTGTTCGTATTACAGACATCAATAAGACAGTTCTATAAGACGCTGGGCATTACATTCCGAAAAATGTTAAACACATGACTGGTATCTGTGTTTTGCTAATCCGCAATTTGTGCACCACAAAAACGGCTATGGTCATGTGCATGAGGCCTTAAAGTGGACATTGATTTCATAGCCTCTTTGGTTTTTGTAATGCTGCATTATAACACATTTTAAGTCACAGATTACTTTTTATTATTCCTAATAATCATATAAATAAGAAAGAACAAATATCAGCCTAAAAGCTTCAGTATACGCAATACAGTGAGCTGCAGAGAATTGCCTAAGAGTCATATAATTAATGCTTATTCTGTCTTCCTCAGAATTGCTAGGTCCTCTATAAACGTGAACCTGTTGGGCGTTTATTTCCTTATCATCTTTATCAAATACATTTGAGGCAACGATGAGATAAAACATGTTAACTACAGTTATAGTGCAAACATATATCCTGAGACAATACTTATCAAGCTATCTCAGTGAACTGGTGGACCATGTGGACAGCATATGGACCTAGCATAATGCTCCCTTTTTTATTGTTTCAGTGGATTAAAAAAATTATTTTAATTAAAAATTCTGTGCCGTTTTGTGTATACTTTCAATATAGTTCTATGTGTCTTTATGATGAATGTGCATTATTTTCTTCCTAACTCCAGAGACCCTCACAGCTTTGATGTAGCACTGCAGTTGCTTCACTTACAGCTACCTTATCGTGACCTGCACATGGACGCCCTCATCCACTTGCTTGTGCAGGGAACAGGGAATTACATTGATTGTAGCACCACCTCAGTGATGTAGCCATTTTATTCCCAGATTAGGAACTCAGCAGTTGGACCCCACATCAGAAATTGATGGCATAGCCTAATGATATGCCATTACCGTGTTATGAAAGGCCCCTTTAATAGATAGGCTCACACAAGTGTTCTTCTTTTAAATGAACTAAACTAATTGAAAGCATGATGACAGTGTAGAGCTAATATACTACATTAGGGTTTCTGATATGCCGGTCTTCTCAGCTGAGACCCTCCCGGACAATATGGGACTCTCTGCAATTGGAAATACTTGGAACTGTTAATTACTTTGTGTTTCTTTTCATTACATTATGTTATTGCAACTTATTATTCTTTCATACAATATTTACCACATTTAGGAAACAGGTTTCATAGACCTCAATGATAGAAAAAATAATTATGAGATATTCTATAAAATATTGGTTGCGATTGAACTGTTGGAATTTGCAACATACTGCAAAAATCACCAACATGAATTCGACCTGCTTCAGTAGTAAAGTAGAACAAATCAGTGTAAAAGGTCTGGTTTTAAGGGGTATTTCCATCTGAGTCATTTATGGCATATTCACAGGGTATGCCATAAATGTCTGATAAATGGATATTCCACCTCTATACCCTCAACTATCTCCAGAACTTAATCCCCAATCTCCATCCCTCCAGGTGAGGCAGTAGGAAGGGACTAAAGGGAGAGGTGGCTGGTTCCAACACCAGTAGATTGATCCATAAGGACTATAGCTGTCAGACTGCAGCTGACCCTCCATAGAATTTAGAGAAGGTTGTGCAGATAGGATCACACCTTTAAGAAGACCCACAGAAAAAGGCCATTGCTGAAATACCTTAGTAGATACATAGTTGAAACTCAAAAGTATGCAAAACATTGTCATTACAGGAATATACTGTAGCACAATTGTCTAAGAAACTATGAAATAAACCAAGAGAGTATATCTTACTTCAGTCTCACATTTATCACGTTCTCATAACTTATTTGATAAAGCATACTTTAACATTTGTAAAAGAAATCTCCTAACCTTCTACATGAACCACTGCAGTTAAATAAATCTATAATTTCCCAATTCTTATTAATGACTAGAATATACAATTTCTGCATGTATTAATAGTAAAATGTATTTCCATATACAATGTAATATTCATCAGTGTGGATAAGGCTGCAACACAACTATAAAAACAATAACAAGATGCAACATCCTCCAATACGGTCATATTTGTGACGAGCATTGTGCACAAGAATGCAAATGAGAGTTAGGATATTACTTATTCATAAGCATTTAACATGTTGTTCACTAAACACTAATACCTTGGGATATTGCTTTGCTGCCAAAAAAATAACAACAGTTTTTATCACTTGCAGGATGTATTCCAGGGATAATATAAAAAATATTTCAATGCAGTAAAATATCGGCGCAGCTGATGAGGGACAGAAATTCTCCATGTTTCTATAGCCCTTGCATGTATTGTTAACTATATTAATGGAGCAACAATATGTGACATGTTTTACTGAGCTCAATACACAATGTTATAGCATAAAGTACATACAAATATATCATATAGATGCTATTTACTGTTGTGACATCTAGCTATCCCAAGGCTGTTATCTAGAGAGTGCCCATGCTGCAGTAATGAAACTCAGGAAGGTAGTATGCTAAAACTTGTTACATTGTGCTGAAACAGAAAAAAAATATCAACAGAAATTTGATAATTAAATGGTCATTATCAACAAACTTTGCAAGTCAATAGTAAAGGTGTAACTTTGTAATATATGTTATCAGAGAAAACGGTTTCTTTCTCCCGCTCCTAAGATAACATTCTCTGCTAAATTCATCTTGAGCAACTAGATGGACTACAAAATCAGATTACATGCTACCCATAGAAGTCTATGGAGAGGGGAGGAGGGAGGGGAAGGGAAGAAGTGCAGAGAGACCCATGCCAACATGCTGCCTATAGAAGTCTATGGAGAGGGGATGAGGGGAAGAAGAGCATAGAGGCACACACCAACATGCTGCTTATAGAAGTCTATGTAGAGGGGACGAGGGGAAGAAGGTAAGAAGTGCAGAAAGGCACACACAGACATGCTGCCTATTAAGTCTATGGAGAGGGGAGGAGGGAGGAAAAGGGAAGAAGTGCAGAGAAACCCACACAAACATGCTACCTATAGAAGTCTATAGAGAGGGGAGGAGGAGAAGATGAGCATAGAGGTACACACATACATGCTGCTTATAGACGTCTATGGAGAGGGGACGAGGGGATGATAAGAAGTACAGAGAGGCACACATAGCTGCCTATAGAAGTCTATGGGAAGGAGATGAGGGAAAGAAGCGAAGAAGTGAAGATACACACACCTACATGCTGCCTATGGAAGTCTATAGAGAGTGGAGGAGGGGGAGAAGGGAAGAAGTGCATAGAGGCACACAGACATGCTGCCTATGGAGGTCTATAGAGAGTGGAGGAGGGGGAGAAGGGAAGAAGTGCATAGAGGCACACAGACATGCTGCCTATAGAAGTCTATGGAGAGAGAATGAAGTGGAGAAGAGAAGAAGTGCAGACACACACAGGCATTCTGCCTATAAAAGGAGAGGGGAGGATAGAGCTAAAGAACTGAAGAGACCTGCATTACACAGACAACCCATTGATTTGGTTACTGTGCTTAATTTCCCCTGTGGTGGCTTTACATGGAACACACTGGCAGATTTGCATAGTTGCCAACTGTCCAATTGCTGTGGTAAGCTGTAATGTAGGTGCATCCCATTTAGAACGTGTTATATGAATCAAATCATCTGGCAGCATTTTGTTCCTCAAAGTACAGGAGATACCATCACAGTATCCACAGTGGACTTCAATCCGAAGTTCAGGTAAAAGTTGATTCGCCACGAAGACAAATTTCCTTGTGCTTCGTGGTAACTAGTCAATTTTTCCTAAAATGGTGGCTAAAAAATCAGTGATGACATCACCATGTGCTGCTAGCACGATCACGTGGGTACCTTCATCACGCTCACCGCAGGTTCTTTGGCGTCTTTTCTTTAATCAGGAGTGGATGGCCTCTCCGCGATCAAGTGGATGAAGTGAGCATAATTTTTTTAACACTGGATTAAGCCCTGAGGAGATAAATTTGAGTCTCAGATGCCACGATCAGCATTGAATGCGGCATCTGAGGGGTTTAATCACGGGGGCAGCGCAATTACCATTCCCCATCATTGCACCCGCTCTATACAATGAAAACGATTCATGACAAAGTAATTAGTCACAAATTGAATTTCTTGATGAAGTTCGACGAAGCTGCCGAATCTAATTTTTCAAAACTTCACTCATCACTAGTCAACGCACATTTACTTTTCTCATTTTTCATCTAAGGAAAGATACATTGTAACAGTTGTATTTTCATGTATAGTAATGTATCCGTGAGATTTCAAGACATTAGTTCAGGCTGACTATGTTGTGTTGATCCAGAAAAAAACATAATAGGAATGTAATTTTAGTGATCTGTATTTCTATTATAATCTTATCTATGAACACTGTACAAATGTCAAATTGCACTGTA
Organism: Rhinella marina; assembly: GCA_900303285.1. Classification (NCBI taxonomy): domain Eukaryota; kingdom Metazoa; phylum Chordata; class Amphibia; order Anura; family Bufonidae; genus Rhinella; species Rhinella marina. Next base: position 35,188 of record ONZH01013351.1, read on the forward strand.
TGCAACAGCATCATTACATAGGAAATGAACATCGCCTAAAGAACAACTGAGGAGCACAGGGGCTGAGGAGAGCCACCCAGGTACAAAGTATTTTTTTTTGTAGCAGATTTCTGGGGATATATCTAAATGGGTTCTCCCTGTATAGAAGATTTAATATGATACTGCTATCCATCCTTTGTTTCTCACTTCCTTGGATGAAAAACAGTAGGACTAGTTGAAAAGAATGCTCTTAGATTAGAAGAATATTGCTTTCATTGCAGAACCTTGTATATAAATATATACTTACTCTGATAACTCTCTTCTTCCATAGATCTCCATGGAATTACATATTGTTTGCTCTGTAATAGAGCTCTCCATATATTTTATTTGTCTTTCTATGGAAACATTCTCCTGTATAGTGCCTGGACCAGAGTTCTGAAATAAAAAAATAGAAATATATCAGCTTACATTATTAATGAAGAATCACTATTTAATTTTGTGAAATTCAACTTTGAAAAAAAGTTTTGATATACTGTATCATAGCGACATATGAAAGGTTTTGATCACTAGAACTAGTCGAGAGAAGAACTTACACAGAACATTCTCACTTCTCGGTGCAGGAGACAGACTTGAGAAGGACTCATAGGCCATGATTTATCATGCCTTCACTCCAGAATTCTGGCTTCAAAAAGTCACATAATGAAGCATTTACGACTTTTTGAGCTCACTTGTGTAAAAATTTTGCTACTTTTTGCATTTTTACACCATTCACCCCAGTTTTGAAATATGGGTGGGAAAGTGGGTGGACATGGTGAGCTATGTTAATTAGTTTCACTCCAGATATATCACTGAAACCTACTAAAAAAGTAGCAAAAAAAAGTTGCAATCTTGCTTCAGTAGGAGGGTGGAGGAGCGAGACTGAAGTAGCTTTTCTAGAAAAAAGTGTTAGGTTTAAAGATGAGAAAAATGTCTCAAACAACATGCAACATTTGATGGATGTGGCGTAAAGTACGCCAATGTAGACTCAAGCAAAACTGTTCCCCTTCATGATAAATTCCCTCCATAGACTTTCTAATCCATGATATGAGCACTTCTAATGATTGTTGGGGTCTCAACACTAAGACCGCTGATATGTTGTGATGACCTATCAAAAGTTTTTTTCAAAGTACAGTGACACCATGTTTTTTTTATTTCTGAAGTACGCTCAACTTTTAATTATTTTTTGCTCATTTTGTATATCATATTACTACTGTTCTCTATGGTTTGTTTTTCTTCTCACTCCTGTATTTTAAAAATTCTACAAAAAATTGATGTTTCTACCCTTGTATCAAACTGAGTTTCCTGTTCTCAAAAATCTCCGCTTCAAGGATGGTTTTTTCCATCAATAGTTTTCTTCTCTTTCACACTTGTCTAGCCTATGTGCCTGTACATATCCAATGTGTTTGTTCCTCCAGGTTCACCCACTGGTTCTATCTGTAAACTGCTTATGGACCATAATATGGTGCCATGTAGAAATGCACATATATTAACTTCATGTTCTACAGTTGATATGGTTCTCAACTGCACAAATATTTATCATGAAAAAATGGATCCTGTGCATAATTCCTGAATGGTGTAAACATCGGGCTTTTACTTTGTGCTTTATAAAGGAATTGATTGGCTTCAATGTCCAAGGACAACAACTGCATCTAGTTTTATAACTTTAATTTTATTTCTCACACAATATAGTGTCCTGTACGGTGAGCCCTTTTTAAATGTTGTCATTCATGTTGCTTTTCAGAAATAGTTCTATAGATAAATATCTGGCTTTACTGTAGTCTCTTATTAGAAGCAGAAAATGAAAGGGGGGTTTCCACAAAAAGAAATTCGACATTTTTCAAACCAGCGCCTGGATTGGAATACTTTCCTAATTTCACATAATTAAAAATGTAGCCAAGTTATTCAATAAAATGTATCTTTATAGCTGTTTGTTCTTTTCCTTATTTCTTCATGCACCTCAGTAACTTTGCAGAGGTGATCACATATGCTCATTTCCATCCATCAACTTCCACCAGTGTTATCTCCTGCTATAAGCTGTGACAGTTACAGGGAGAGAGCTGCAGCAGGACACCTACCCTGAGAACAGACACACACCCTGAGCTGCAAGCCTGAAATGTAGCAGAATAATTGGGTCAATGAATGGAGAGATCTCTGAACCCATGTTAGGTACGGGGCTGGTTCTAGCTTTGTTAGAAAGATATTGTCATGTACTGTGTTAGGTCTAATATTCATTTCTTAGATCAAGCTTGGGATAACCCCTTTAAGTGAAAATATTTGGTAGACGTGAATAGCAACATATGTTGATTAGCAGTAAATTGATTAGGCCTTATTCACATGTCAGTTTTTTGTCAGTGTGATACAATAGAAAGGATTTGCACAGGTTTTTGGATTTCGCTTCTGCTCCTGGTCTTGGATTACAAGCACTGATGACTCCCTGACATGTGAACAAGGGTGCATTCACATGACTGTATTTTTTTGTGGTCCATGTTTTGCATTGTGCACACAGTTGGTATCTGGGGATACTGCCGTTTGTGGACAAAACAATTACGGTCGTTACAATATTAGTTAAAGGGGTATTCCCATCTCACAAATGTAGTTTGTATAGTTAGATATAGCCATACCAATATTATTACTAATAGAATGTATTTATATAAAATATACAGTTTAGAAGATTTGCCTATTTGTATAGCCACACACATCAGTCAAGCCGTTGCCCCTAGTTACAGCCACCGTGGACATGTAGTAGTGGTGGCTGGATTGCTCTTGTTCAAACCCGCTCTGAGGTAACTGCTGTATTATGAACGCACATTGCATGAGCATGCGGAGACACATCTTAGGGTTGTAGCATTTTTGTCTGCGCTTCCAAAACGCAGAGAAACAGATCCTGTTCCAAGATCAATTCATCTCTATGGAGCAGGATCCGTTTATAAAGTCTGAGTTTTGGACGGATCCTGACCACTGCGTTTTGGACTGGTAGCGTCCAAAACGCAGATGTGAAAGTACCCTAAGATGTGTCTCCGCATGCTCATGCAACGTGTATTCACATTACAGCAGTTACCTCAGAGCGGGTTTGAACAGGAGCAAGCTGACCATCACTACTACATGGCCGCGGTGGTCGTAACTAGGGGCAACGGCCTGACTGATGTGTATGGGACAATGGATATACAAATAGGAAAATCTTCTAAACTGTACATTTTATATAAATACATTCTATTAGTAATAATATTGGTATGGTTATATCTAACTATACAAACTACTTTTATGAGATGGGGAATACCCCTTTAAGGCCTAAATATCATGTACTGTATTTGTACAAATAAATATACAGCTATGACCTATCCTGTCCCTGACATCCTTTGCAAAGATGATCCAGCTGTGGATCATACCGGGTGACTTTTAGCTGGACACAGGCCTCAGAGTGGCCTTCAGTGAGCCTTTTTCCTGAGGGACAGCGGATTGCTTTCATATGTGAGAAAATCCACCCAAAGACTAACAGCACTGAAAATGCCATCTACTTCAAACAGTCAAATTTCTCTGGAAGTGATGTCCAACACATGGAAAGGAAGATTTATCAAAACGGATTCAAAGGAAAATGTGCTTAGTTGCCCATAGCAACCAATCAGATTCCACCTTTTATTTTTTTGGAAAATAAAATGATCAATCTGATTGGTTGCTATGAGAAAGTTAGCCAGTTTTCCTTGCCTTATACTTTGGTCACCCCTCACAGTAAAAACAATCAAAGCTCACCCGCACAATTACATCCATATCTCAACAGCCCACACAGTAATCACATGCAGGCTCACCATTCCCACACCCAAAGTTCTCAGGAGAGTGCTCTCAATTTTCCCCTTTCAGCATTCACATGCAGGCTCACCATCCCCTCACTTCCCAAAGTCATAGCTTGCTCCCCATCACCCCCCCCCCCGTCCCCGTCCCCCTTCCGGAGTCACAGGCAGGCTCACAATCCCTCCTTACTCCCACAATTGTAAGCAGCTTTCTCCTTATTATCCCCCTCATCCTCCTCCAGCAATCATATATCATGCTGGCTAACCATCCTCCCCAACCCTCAAAGCAATGCTTGTTTCCCCATCCCTCCAAACTCACTATCCTCCTTCCATTCACCTGCCCCCAGCCCATTACATACTTGACAATTCTCCATAGAGAAGACCAGGAGCACATGAGGAGCAGCAGTAGAGCAGCAGTATGCAGCCAGCCAGTGGAACTGCGGGAAGAGTAAGGGTCGGGCCTAGCATACTTGCGCTTCATGACGCATCTGAGGTCTCTTTATGACAGGTCCTGCACAGTGCAGAGGAACTGAAGTTTTTATTAAAGGTGCAGCTCAGTGCATGCCAGCAAAATATGGCCTGTGTGTCATGTTCTAGATGCTGATGATTGTGATTTTATTCTCTGACAGAATAACAGTATCAATGATGCCAGTTATTGTTCTTGTTTTATGCTGTTCACAGTGCAATATAAATGCTTGATAACTCTATTCTGCAGGGTCAGCACAATCACAGCATTAGTCATTTATTTTTTATTCTTTACTACTTTTGCACAATACACTTTTTATTAATTATTTTTGAGTTACCACATTTTAATATCCATAGCATTTTTATTTTTCTGTTGATGAAGCTATACGATGGCTAACACATCTGGTGCATGCTGTTTGATAATGGCATTTTATACTTAAGACCATCATTTTTTGTTGTCCATATTTGGACCCTTTCTACCTTATCATTGCTTTTTTTTGTAGGTGAGGTCTCCAGAAGTGAACGCAGTATTCCGGATGTGGTCTCATTTGATCTCCCACCTTCTACTGGTTATACCTCTAGCTATACAGCCAAGCGTACTCCTTGCTCTTCACTACTGCCTGGCTACATTGCAGACGCATATTGAAATTAAACCCCTAAAACCTTCTGAAGTCCTGGCTAATACAGAACTGCCAACATGATGCCCAAAGGATTCCTTCTCCCCATCTTTATCATTTTATATTTGGAAATACTAAACTGCGGTTTCCGTTATTTTGTAAAGTTAAATCCTTTGTCAGGTTACAGACACCTCTTAGAATATGAACCCTATTGTGCACTTTTGTGTCACGGCCCCACCTTACATACCAAACTCTCACCTATGTCACCTACAAACATATTTTAAAAAGTAGGGCCCAGAACAGACCGTTCGGGTACATAATAGACTCTCGTCTCTCTTCAGAATGCAAAATATTAAGTACAATACTCAGTAAAGTGCTTGGAGTCTGGTAAAATAATAAATATACGTACCTTCCCCTTCCTGCGCCCACTCTGATCCAGTGCCACAACCAGTGACGTATTGTTTAGCCACAGAGGTGACTTTCTTTACACTGCTACAGTCTATCACTGGTCTTAGCAGTCTCCTGCTCTTCAGAATGCACACCAGAATGCAGATTTTCCTAGACTTTTATATTGATGACCTATTCTTTGGATAGGTCATCAGTATCTGATTGGTGGGGTCAGGAGCCTGGTAAAATAAATTTATCTTCCCCTTCCTATGCCCACTCTCATCCAGTGCCACAGCAGGTGAGGTACTTCTTGGCTGCAGAGGTGATGTTCTTTACACTGCTGCAGTCTATCACTGGCTGTAGCGGTATATGGAATATCACCCACAGACTGCTACTGACACTTATCTCCTATCCTGTTGATCAGGGATGAGGATCAGGGACAACCCCTTTAAGGCTGTGCCAGACAGCTTTAATGTAGACACATTTTAGCCCCCAAGCTATGATCTAACACCCTAACCTCTTAAAGTTCAGTCTTAGATCACTATTGGATCTTATGGTAACGTAAGTTTGGTTTCAATGACCTGCTGAGGTTGAGACATGGACATAATACGAGAATTACAATGTACCCACATTAGAGCCATTTGACAGCGGATTAAAGTTGTACACTCACAATGTAATGACATATATTCTGCAGATTTAGGGGCATCACAAATGTGTCGTAGTTATGACACTATTGATTCCTAGTGTGAACAGAGTAGTCATTTATTTCTTTACATACATCTAACCTCCTGACACATATAGATTATCCTATCTGAGAATTAGTCTACAGCCATGAAAATTACATTTTTCATATTGAGTAACACATACTGTATGTTTAGCACCTGATGATATGGCACACCTAGGCCCGCTTCCCCACCCCAGCCATATCCACTTTTCTTTCCACTTTGGAAAAGTGGCATGAACGGGAAAAAGGTACTTTAATACGCCACATTATTAGTAAAGGCATTAAAGAGATTGGTCACTTTCTGGTTACTGTTGACCAATGTGTATATAAGATGATTATATGGCACTTATTAATATAAGCCTTTGTCGAAATTACATTTGCAGTAATCATCACCTTGCTTTAATTTATACAATACACATAAACAGAATAGAAATAAATGAAGTAAGAAGGGGGTGAGGGTGCTAGAAAGGAAGGATGGTATCCATAAATTCAAACTACTTCCAATCTGACTCCTGTAAGTAGAGATAAAACAGAAACAATTGTTTGACCGCTAACCAGTAGGAGCTGAAGGTCATGCCAACCAAGTTTCTAAACTTCCTCCACAGTTCATATATTATTGCATATTTATGGTGATTGTGAGAATATTTGTGAGCAATTTATTCTAATCTACATATCTGGTTACACTTATTGAGCCGTTGGGATAAGAGGGAGATCCACCTGCCTCCAGTAATTATCATATATGCATCTAGCAGTGGCCAGTGAAAAGTCAAGCAGATTTTATATAATGGGGGCATTTAATATCACTTTAATTTACCCATAAGCCCCAAAAGACATGATTTAGGTCATTGTGTTATTGCAATATTATTCACTTGTGATATGGTTCTGCAAACATTCTCCCATAAATTGCTGATATCATCACATTGCCACCAAATATGAAATAGGAGCCAATCTCCCTCTAGCATCTCCAGCTATTGAAATTAACAGTACAGAAAAACTTACATACAACTTTGAGCTACTTTCCTGATACATCCCCATACGTAATCTCCGATCCTCACAATACCTCCTTCTCTCCTATTATCACCTCTTCTCACAATCGCCTACAAGATTTCTCCCATGCATCCCCCATACTCTGGAACTCACTACCCCAACATATCAGACTCTCATCTACTGTGGAATCCTTAAAAAGAAACCTGAGAACCTACCTCTTCAGACAAGCCTACAACCAGTGACCCTGCTGCCTCTACACCACAATGACCCGCTATACCCTTACCTACTGTGTCCTTTCTCCATACCTTGTAGATTGTAAGCCCTCACAGACGGGGCCCTCTCTTCTTCTGTACCAGTCTGTAACTCATCTCGTTCATGCTTATTGCAATTGTCTGCATTATGTATGTATACCCCTTATCATATGTACAGCACCATGGAATGAATGGCGCTTAAATAATAATAATAATAGTAAAAATAATAATAAGCCACATTTTTGCAGAATTACATGCAGAATGGGTAGAGGAGTATGTAGGTGAGTAAGCATCCAAAGCACATCATCAACAAATAGTGAAACTGACAAGCCTTATCATTGACCATTACTTCTTTAATGACTGGGTTGGTACAAATGGCACCTGATAAGGGTTTAATGCATAGGACAAACAGGATTGCATTACAAAGTTTCTACTTTTGTATTGGGTGGAAGGTTGCATGAAGGGAAAAGGAGAGGCCAGGAAGCATACACGAATGTAATTAGGAATTCAGCAACTTTTCCCTCTTAGTGATGCTAGTGGGTAGATTGTCTAGCAAAGAGTATAGCCAAGTATAGTACTCATGGGACATATCTGAAATGGTGTTTAGATTGTAGACTGTTTGATTATCAGTATCACCTCTCTTAAAGGCAAGTGAAGTGGATTGCTCCGTTTGGTCTACATTTTTACAGAGTATTAGTGCTTTAAGTTATACCCTAACATCAATTATTAGCTTGAGAGTTTGTCTTCGTGGTGTAGTTCCTCAAGCCTACTATAAAGGATTCAAAGTTTTGTAGCTTTGACGCTATTCAGCAATTTGAAAATTAACATCCTTTTTAAGCCTGGTACCTACAGCAATACAGAGACCCCATCATGACTGCATTATGGACCTCAGATAATGAGCAAGACGGATCCATCATGATGACCTACAAAGCAAGTCAATGGGGACAGATCCGTTTAACTGTGACACAATCTGACACAATAGAAAACGGATTTGTCCCCCATTGACTTTCAACGGAGTTCATGACGGATCCATCTTGGCTATGTTAAAGATAATACAACCTTATCTGTTCATAACGGATACAGATGGTTGTATTATCAGTAAGAGAAGTGTTTTTGCTGAGCCTTGCCGGATTCAGAAAAAACGCTAGTGTGAAAGTAGCCTAAGTTGCTATATCCAACCAATTCCATCATGCACTTCTCCTTTCTCAGCCAGCTCCAGCACCTCCCCTAAAAACACCCAGCTAGGTTATAGCTCCTCCCACCCCTGTTGCTACTTTGACATGCCCATGGACATAACTTCACAGGAAATAAGCTGGACATGGTCATGTGAGTACAACCCAGAGCAGAAGATAAACAATAAAGGTAAACAGATTACAAAATTATAGCTCACTTTATAAATTATTATTTTCAAACCAGAAAACCCTTTAGAGTCATTTTTGGCCATTTTACTCTCTGTACTACTGTAAATGGCACTGTGTGAATTCAGGAAAGTTTATTAGGGGTATTAACTGACAAGCTGAAAAAATTATAAGAAAGACGAATGTAGCTCTGGGCTATACACCATGCTATAACTCAGCACTAGAGCAGTAGAAATAGCTTAACATTTGAAGATGATCCTCTGTATATATACATATATATATATATATATATATATATATATATATATATATAGTTTAAAATGATGTTCAAAGGTGAAGCTGTGCTATCAACTACTGTAATTATTTATTTACTTTGATTATCTATATAGCATCTATATAGCACAAATAGTCATCCCTCATATCGGTCTAATTTTATACACATACACACATGGGCCACTTTCATACAAAGCCAATTGACCTATATGCACTTTCTAGAATAAGGACAAAGAGTCAACAATGTGGAAATAGAAGGTATTCATCTGCCACTTGAACAATGTTTGAAACAGAGAAGCTGATTATTCAGTAGTACTGTACCTCTCACCACATGTATAAGCAGTAAATGTCCTAGAAAGATCTTTTTCCTCAACTCCTTATTTCTATCATCCTCTTTCTTCCTTTTTACATTAGTAAAAAGAAACTTTTTAGGACAAAAAGTCACCAATGTCAATATCACTCTTAAATTCAAGATTGCATATGGCAGATATGAATTGTGTGGCTGACCTCCAGTTATTCTCTAGCTTTGGACCCTTGGGTTTTCCTTTTCCATAGTCTGTCTTTTTTTGTGTGCACGCTATAGATGCTTCATTTCATAAAAATTAACAAATGTTCTGAGTCTAGGTCTTTTTATTCTCACAGACAGCCATTTTACTGCCTCTCTTTAGATCAGTCACTAATTGGCGATACAGGGCACCCTCTCCTCAACCAGGATGGGACCCCTCCATTACTTTTTGACCACGGCCAGAATGATCATTCCCAGACACTGGAAGTCAACTATCGCTCCTTCTTTAGGTGAATGGGTCATGGAAGTCAATTATCTTATTTTCTTAGAAAATATGGTTGCAGGTGGGGTCTCTCTCTCTCTCTCTCTTTATATATATATATATATATATATATATATATATATATGCAAATTATAACCAGCTATATAATGGAGCTAAAAATAAGACTCTTTTTCATATCTTTCTCTCTTTTTCTGTTTCCTATTTTTGGATATGTTTTAACATTACTGTTCTGGTATTTTGGCTATTGAAAGTTTGAATTTCATTTATTGGCTTCTACGTAATACCTCATTTTATGACGGCCTTTGCCGTGTACTGAATAATTGTCTGTTTTTTAACACATTGAATGTTCCAACTTTATGTTTAGTTTTTTTATGTATCTTTATAATTAAAATGTAATAAATACATTTAATGTAATATTTATTTAATGCAGAAAACCCTAAATTATTACTAAAGTCAAACATTAATTGTCCACGCGTTAAAAAAAAATTCAATATGACTACCTGACATAATTCTTACATAATGCCAGATTCAACAAGCTGAATTCTCCTATGGGAGAAAAAAGCCCTCTTATACCACTAAAAAAAGAAGATAAACACATTGAACGTGTTTTCCCATGTTTCTTTGCCTGTCTTTCTTCTTGCTATTACATGTCAAGGTTAATACCTAAGACACAGTTTAAGTCAGTGTTTTCTGTCAAACATAGCACAGACCAAAAAGATTACAGTATAATGGCTGTGACGAATGTATCGTTATGTATCATGGACTATGATTGAAAGCTAAAAGTGACAATTAGAACCTGTTATAGTCATTAGCCATAGATTTAGATTCCCTACACAAAACCGCTGTTGATGGTTGTGATTAAATGTTGTGTCATTCTATCCCCAAGCTTTCCTGCTTCTTCACTTCAGGGGATATCAACACTAGTAATTGTCAGGCAAGGCGCAATTGATTATCCTCAAAATTTGTTCTAGCTATTGACCATAATGGAATAAAAATTGTGCCTCTAAATTATTCAGAATGAAAACATACACAGGAGAAATCGATAAGGCTCATCTGATGTAAAAGGCAAATTAAAACCTGCTATATAATGGAGCTAAAAATGACTTATTCATACTGAAAAATACCACATACATTGTAGAGACAAGTTTAGATTTATCTAATGCACTTTATTATCATGTTCATTCATTACCAGGAAGCATACAATTAATGTATACCACATAGCTTTAACATTTCAGGCAAGTGACCAGTTCCTAGTTGTATGCTTTGTACTGTCAATAATATTTGTGTATAAATTGTATAAAAATGAGATGAAGAATACAATAAAAATATATAATAAAAATAAATATTGTATAATATCCCTGATTCTCTGTCCGCATCTCAACATTCTAGGATTTATTTAATGTTATTTGATTTTTTTATAACATATATTTTGTATTTTTTATTGTTTTTTCTTTTTTTTCTTCCAGTGGCCTACCCAGAGTGTAGCCTCTCCTAGCTTCTGCTGGGTAATGCATCTGTTATGGTCCGTGATGATATAAAGTTGCTCTCAGGAGTCAAACGACTCACTGAAATGAAGTGATATACTCATGGGAATGCCAAAGAGTCTGTCTTGAAGAGAAAGGAAATAACTTCACTTTCCCAGATGAAAGTTATGTTACAAATCAATAGACTACATCAATAATAATTACACAGTTCAGAGGTGTACATTTTGCATTTTCTGCTGAATCTTATTATTTTATATGAAAAGAAGCTGTCTATGTAAATGAGCAATCAAAGTTATGAAAATTTCACCGCCAAACTTCTAAAACTGGATATCAAAAGTGCTGATGCAGGATAGAACTGATTGTATAAGGCTAGGGGGTTATGGATGATATGTACCATCTATAAAGGGAATACACATAAAATCAGATTTACAGGACATTTATAAATTAGACTACTTTCACACTTGCATTTCCAGGATCCGTTTGTGAGATCCGTCACAGGCTCTCATAAAAGGTCTGAAACTGATCAGTTTTGTCCTAATGCATTCTGAATGGAAAAGGATCAGTTAGAATGCATCAGTTTTGCTTCAGTTTGCTTCAGTTCAGTCTCCATTCCTTTTTGGAGGCAGACACTAAAACGCTGTTGCGTTTTGGTGTCCGCAACTGATCTGTCATGACTCACAATGTAAGTCAATGGGGACGGATCCGTTTTGTTTGACACAACAGAAAACGGATCCGTCCTCCATTGACTTTCAATGGAGTTCATGACGGATCCGTCTTGGCTATGTTAAAGATAATACAAACAGATCCGTTCAGAACAGATGCAGACGGTTGTATTATCATGACGGATCCGTTCGTGAGAGCCTGGACGGATCTCACAAACGGATCCTGCAAACACAAGTGTGAAAGTAGCCTAACACGTACCTAAAACAATACACTTGTAACATTATAAACATAATAATTTGCATTTCAGAATTTCACTCACCAAAAATGTTTACCTATGAGATAGCCCAAAAAAAAGGAAGCTGGCCATACACTTAGATTGCTGTCAGATAAGCTCACGGGCAGACAGCAAAGCCTCCTGATGTCATACACAGGCACCTTTGGCTCATTCAAGTCTATATGTGCTTTAATGGGGACAGGGGAGTAATGTGCTGCCAGAGACATCTGGTATTAGGTTATCTTCCATGAGAACAAAAAGAACAAGTATGTTGAATTTCAAAAGCCCAATTCTTTCCCCTGACATGTGCTATAGGGTAGGGTCAGGAGGCCCTCATGTACATTAGAAGGTCATCCAATCCTAGTAAAATAAACTGGTTTAGTCAGAATTAATCTAATGTGTTTGGCCACCTTAAAGAGGACCGTTTAGTAGGGCATCTATTGGGGATGTAGGCGAACGGAGCAGCGCCCAGGAAAACTAGTAAGCACACCTACATCCCCAATAGATGCCCTACAAAACGGTGTCCTTAATTAACAATGTCTGGACCCATGAAAGGTCCTCTTTAAAATGGGATTGGTAAGTACGCTTATATATATATATATATATATATATATATATATATATATGATGCCCCACTCCTTTCAATATAGTTTTATTTGCTATATGTGTGCTAAGTGGCTATATGTGTGCATGTTTAGGATGAGATGGAAGTCAGAACTGGAGCCATTTTCTCACCTTTTCACTTAGTATCTAACAAGTTAAAAGGAGTGTTTAAATCAACTTTTTATGAATATAAAAATCACTGAAATGTAAAAAGATATTGCACCCGTATGAATAATATGAGGATATCACTGAAGAGCGAATCCTACTCTAAAACATAACGTTTAATATGTCTGTACAGATCACTTTACTGCAGTTACCTTGTTATCTGTCATTCTAATCCTGCATGTAATGATACCACCTCTGTGTACAGATGAGAGAGGATCTACCATTCACAATATGTGACCCATGTAGCTACTGTAAAGCTATCCTATAAATGCTCTGGGAAGATGGCAGCCCTTGGAATTACGTTCAGGAAATAGAATAAGATAATATGCAATCAGAAAATAAAAACAGACTAGAAAGAAAAAAAAACTGACAGACAAAAAATATAGGTGACACATTCCCTTTAAGCTAACTACAGTGGGGTCATTTATTAAGACCAGTGTTTTAGATGTGACGCCGGTCACGCTGTGCTGGCGATTGGTGCGCCTAAGTTGTATAGAGGCAGCCTCTACATAACTTAGGGGCTGCCCGTGCGACTCACTTAAATCTATGCGAGCTCCCTTGCTGGCATAGATTTAAGTAATTTTCTACTGCAAAAACACACCACGCCCCCTTTTTCCACCACCTTGGAAAAGTGGCATGAGAGTTGAATAGTCGCAGTTTCGGCCACAAATCACTTCAGATCATAAATGAGCTCCAAGATGTTTATCTGTAGACCATTGTCAGATCTAGCTACATTTGTTAAGATTAGAGATAAGCGAATCTATTCACCGCTTTGTAGATTTGTATAGAATCTTGGAAATTTTCCGCTGCAAAGCGAACGCACATTTTTTTTGAGATTCGCTCTGTTAGATTCGAAAATGTTTGTAAAGCTTTCTAAGCATTCGCTACGTACTCTTACGCTTAATTGTATGCTAATGCAACGTATAAGTTACTTTATACGCTTATGCGTACAAATTCAGTTAATTAGCAAACTTTTACTGTTCGTTATTCGTGTGGCAAAAAGCCCGGGAAGAAAGCGGTCATCTGACCTAGTGGGAAGGGCTTTCTCTGATTGGCTCAGGGGCTCAGTAAGTCGGGACTCCAGGGAGCTTACCATTGAAAGTATACAGTGAAGTGAAGACTCCTCCCTTGTAGCTCCGCCTCCATCTCCAGTGTGAGACCCAGAGCAAGTGTGCTGTGCAAGATGGCGAAGCAGCTGCGCCCCAACTGGGCAGAAATGGATTGGGGTAGCGATATCCCAGACCCAGAGGTTAAAGAGGAGCCAGAAGAGACTTGGATTCCTAAGCCAAGACCAAAGAAGACACCTGTGGCTGTGGTGTTCGCCGAACTGGCTGGCGCACCGGAAGCACCCAGGGCTCCTGCTCCTCCCCCCAAGAAGAAGGATTACTCCTTGAGGCAAAACGATATTGTCCCAGCCGTGGTGACTGCAAATGCCCTGATATTATGGGATTACAAAAAGGCTGTCGAGGAATGGGTCATACAAGTCCTGGATCATCCTAGGCCGGGGGATCCTAAATTAGAAAGGAGAAAAGACACCGTCCTCTGGTTCTCCGTAGAACAGGGAAGTGGGTTCCTTGCTGATGATGAGACCGCAGAGGAGTACTTTGTGGGCCGGTGCTTGGTGAAACGCCCATATTTGCCACAACCCCACCATAGCCTGTATGCTGGTGACCAAGTGGAGCCCTTGAAGGGGCCCTTTGCCACTGGAGTGACGTTATTAGCCAAGCCTCTGGTACCCGTGTCACCCCCTGAAGTGTGGCCAGAAGATACGGCAGCCATAGGCCACGTACGCTGCCTCCAGGAGATGGAAGATGGCACCCTGCACTTGGAGAAAAGCGCCAACCTCAGCCGGAGCTCCGGATCCCGGGTCTGCCGCCACCACCACCCTCACTTCATGTGGGACAGCTGACTACAACTACCTGCTCCTACCAGCCGAAGGTAGTACAGTACCATCTTCCCTGGAAGATGGAGGCCGCCAAAGCAGCAGCCAGAGGAAGACCACTACCTGAACCCATGAAGCCGGAGGTTCCTCCCGTCGCCTTGGCCAGAGGATCCAGTAAAATCAAGGCTCGGGTTGCCGCCACAACACTTGCCAGTGTGACCAGCCGGTCACTGCCAGAATCCGCTACTAGTGGTCAGTGGAGCTTCAGTACATCAGCTAGCATGGCTTACAAGAGGCAGGAGTGACCTCTCATGTCTTTTAGAAGCAGCAGTGAGGAGGATTTCCAATCCTTAATCTAAGGGACCCCTCAACAGTCTGCTAGGACTTATGGGAGCCACAACGTGGACTACTTCTGATGGATGAGAACTAGTTGGCCATTATTTTAAGTTAACTTGTTTTTATTGCCCCGTTTGCTCTCATCCAGATGAACATGGATTGTTAGGACTCCCCCCATCAGCAAAAAAAGTAACGTCCCAGTTGCGCCTAAGCGCGCCTATTTTCCTTTTCCCCCCTTTTCAAGTTATTTGGGAGCCCCCTTTGCAAAAAGGGTTCTCTATTTGCTGCTATTTTCTATTATCCATGTGGATTACACAGACATTACCTGTTTGGATTACAATATTACCTCACGTGGATTACAATTGACTTTTGGACTATGTGTTCCAGACAGTATTTTATCATTGCCATTTGCCAACTAGGAGCCATAAGGAGAGACTCAAAGGTATATCTGAGCCTTTTATGCTTGCAAATGTGAAATTGATTGCACTAACATGTTTGCATACTTATGTCTTTGCTGTATTTTAGCTACACTGTTTTTACTGGTTCAGCACTTTAGCCCATTGTGTGTATTCTTTTTCTGGTACTAAAGTGTGAAGATGAAGTGTCTGATCATTTGAATTCCATTTTGTATCTGTTCAGTTAAAGTGTTGATTTAAGACCTGTGAATGCAGGTGCACGGAGTAAGGTTTTGTCTATATATTTTCTCAAGGTTGTTTTGGGATTCTGACTCGCTGCAGACCTGGGAACTGGCCGCTCCAAGGTCTGGGGTGAGAGCAGATGAACAACACGTACACAGTGACAGTTATACAGCGCATGCGCTGGCTACGTTCCACTAAGGGATGGAGCTTTTTGATTAAATGGTATAAAGCTGTAACCCTTCAGGAAAAAAAATCAGAAGCTCATCCTACGGGGGGACGCCTCGTGTAGGGACCGGTGTTTTCCCGATCGAGACTCTGACTGCTTTCGCTGAAAGGGCTTCCCAGCTGATGTCACTGTCAGATGATGATAACTCAATCGGTGATGTATGTACCTTCATCCTGGATGTAGTCAGGACTCCAGATGAAGTGTTGATATAATTGTGTATTATGTTCTTTATTCTTTGTATATAGATAAGCAAAAGAAGGACATTATATCACTATATGTAGACACTACTTATTATATTTAATAAAATCATATTATAAACCTTCCTTTGAAGTGTAGCTGTAGTTCAGTTAAGAGTCTCTCTTTAAAGAGTATCCAAACCTGAAGTCTTGCTCTTATCAGCAAAACAGGTACTGCAATGTGTCCTATTATGCACTTATTGTACGGTGTTTTTAGTAAATTATTCACTTTTTGACAGCGAGCAATGAGCACCTTATGTTTCTAGCTCATATGGACTGGCGCTAAAGACTGTACGCCGAGGCCTAGCCTTGTGCGTATGACGCATTCACGCGTCATAGTACACTAAGGATTCGTACGCACTTTTGTACGTTAATGCTTACGTATTGCATACTTTTAACAACGCTGACTGTACGTTCGTAATTTGGGCAGAAATGTTCGCAAAACAATGATTGTTTTTTTTAACGTAGATTCGACCGAATAAATTTGTTTAAATACGAATCTTGTCAGAAATTCGTCGAATATTCGGCAAAGCAAATTTTGGATGATTCGCTCATCTCTAGTTAAGATCTGCTAATTTTCTGATATATTTATTAATCATAAATCTAAGTTCTGACAGAAGATGCCACTAGGATATGCTGGGTCTGGCAGTCAGCTGCTGAAAAAAAATCTCATATCTTTGGCTAACTTCAAGATTTCAAGTAACATACTGATGGATGACTTTAAAACCATCACTTCTGGAGTCCCATATTACACTATACTACAAATTAAGTCATCTTTCATTTGAATAGCCATCTGCATCGGCGGAGTTACTTAAACTAATAACTAAGACACATACATAACTATTGACACATACACACTAATGACACATACATAACTATGTATGCCAATATTACCTCTCACATGTTCCTCATATGAGGGTGAGATATTCATGTATATGCAAATATTCGTATTTCACCTCAATAGTTGGCTCTCACACACATCTTACAATTAGTATATATGAAGCTAATGTAACATACATACTGCTACATGGATATTACACATTTAGGGGGATTTTATCATTTCATTTGTGTTAGAAAAGCGTCCAATTGTTTGAGTAAAAATTTGTAACGTTTTGCGATTTCGCACCACTCTCACCATGGGAAATTGGGAGTGGTTAGCTTGATGGGTAGGTTTATTATGTCAAAGAGCATAGGTAATTAACACTCTGCGCCAAAATAGTACATCATAGTGATAGTGTGTGATAGAGCTGGGCCAGCGCCATTGCTTGTGAGTGTCAGCAATAATATACAGCTGGCACCCCATCTCACAGTTTAACCCCACAGTCAATAGCAACTGTAGCTTCTGACAGGTTAGATATAGGGAGCTCTGTCTGTCTTATGATTGGCACCACCCACGAATGCAATTGCAGGGTGCCAAGTAATTGTTCCTGGCAGGCGAGGGCATTCTGAAGGTACTACCTCCCGGTTCTGGCAGAACATAATAGACTGCCTGCCTGAACCACTGTGTACTGTAATATACAAGTATTATGGTGTATAGTACAGTCTTTCAAATAATCACAGGTTCAAGTACTCTAAGGAGACTAAACAATGTGAAAAACACTTAAAATATGTAATATAACCCAAAAATGTTACAAATAAAAACATTTTCACATACCTATATAAAAAAAAGAACATAACTAGTATTTCCCTGTCTGTAACAAGCCTGATCAATTAACCCCTTCCTGCACCTGGGCATAACTGTACACCCAAGGTGCAGGAGGTGTATATTGAGTGGGCTCCCAAGGTGATCCTGCTTTATAGGTGGTGGGTGCTGGCTGTGTTATACAGCTGACACACACCAGCAATGACTTGGATTCAAGATGACTCAGATCCACATGATTTAACCCCTCATATGTGACAGTGCTATTAATACAGATGACCAGGAAGGTCCAGGAGCACATATTGTCAAGACCAGGGTAGAAGAGCCCACAGTTAGTCTGAGCACAGCAGAATCAGTGGCCCAATGTAGGGTTAAGTATTTTGGTCAATATTTTGGCCAGATATTCAAATCTCCATCATCTAGGAGCTGTAGTAGACTTGCTATATAATTTGCACCATAAATTATAGTAAATGTTCTGGACTGCTTGTTCAGTGATGGAGACCACTGCATTTACATGCAGCGATCTCCTTCACTGTATGAGAACGAGGGATCGCTACTGCAATCCCTCGTCCTCATACAGAATCATGGTTTCTGTGCAGCAGAACACTTTTTAGACCACATGATCTGCTGCCCAGAAACGATGATTGGCGGTGCCTGCACAAATGACAGGATCAACCTATGAATGAGCATTTTTCTTGTTCATCGGTTGATCAGTGGCACATTTACATGGCCAGATTGTCGGGAACTTTATTGCAGGAACGGTCATTCCCTATAATCTGCCCAATTCTCAGGCCATGTAAATGCACCTTTAGGCCAGTTTTCTGGTGTGCAGCATATGATAAATCTCCCCCGTGTGTTGTGTAAGCTGCTATTTGATATCATTAGTTTCATTGATATTTCACTATCTCTTTCTAACAGGATCTCATTTGTTGTAAACTGATAGGATATTACATTTATTTAACACTGTTATCGCTTAAGACAAAAGTAAGGGGGAACCATTCGGTTATTGGCAGCGGTGCAGTTATTTTAGATTTCTTGGCTAATCTAGACAGCAACAGCATTCATTATTAAACAGAGCAGCAGAATTGGATTCATTCTTTCAAATGTTAGCTGATGTGGTGACACTTCCAGACAAAATGCATCAAACACTCATTGACTTTGTTCTTTCCATTATGTTTGCGGCTTTATTTCCTTTAAAATAGACATAGGACAATGAGCCTAGAGGCTGAAATCCAAGTGCCCATGTCCAGATCTGCCGTTAAAGGCCACTTGATGACCCGTGCTTTAGCTCGCTAGAAAATTATACTGCTGCCATTCATTTAGTAGGCTGCATAAAGCAGGCATTTCTACAGATGCTAAGCACTCCATCCTGAAGGCTCCACTTTATCATCAGGTAATTAGTATTTTCATTAACTTGCTTATTGTCAAAGAAAATGAGCCTTGATCATCTAATTTTTCCTCAATGAGTTGAATATTGTAATATATCTATAATTAATGTACTTTATGCCACAAACGTGTAATGGAATAGAAATAGGAAGCTGCTCCCAGCAGTCACTGTCAGTAAATGTTTGATGAATAAACAGAGGCTTTCTAATGGGAATGGTGGCAACTTTTATAAGCAGACACAATAAAGACTTTATTAACATAGTTAAGAAGTATTCTGGGAAATGGAATGGGATGTAGCATCATAACTGTGAGTGAGATGTAGAAACCACTCTGCCTCTGAGCGTCTTTACATAGCCATTTAAAGTGGGCATTTAACGCTCTTAACCTTTTCTATGCCATAGACCCAACGACAGGTAAATTATATAAAGTGCCTCTCAGAATAAAGGATTTATTCTTAAAATACGCTGAAAATAAATTATATTCAAAGATTTTGCAACTGCATTGAAGTGTGAAAATATCTATTGATAAAGCATTCTGCTAATCCAAATTTGGTTTACTGCCTACATTAATGGCAAAGGAAATAACACATTTAATTTTGAGCATAGAAAAAAAATATTTTAGCCTGTAAGTATGTAGACACCATAAAATCTATCCAATATCTTTATAGGGGTCCATGGAACCCAGGTTAAAGGTCTCGCGGCCAAGATTGCATTTGAATCGATAGTAATGAATTTACGAAATCTTGAAATAATTTTTCTGAAAATGATTGTTATTGAGTTATTCAACCAACTAGGTTAGTATGCTAGATGCATAGGGTACCTGAAATGGATTGTAGGTACAGAGTCAGGTCAGCAAGTGTCTTCTTTTATCACCGACCTGACTTCCCAAAGTAAATGCAGGGACCCACATAAGTAATCATCTTGTAACTTTTTACTGCTGCCTATGTGTGAGCAGGTAATATTTGCATGTAGCCAGAATGCCAAACCCAATGCACCCCAGTCTGATCCTGCCGAGACCAGTGTCCGACGCATTGATGGCTGACTATACACAGTTCACCACACCCCATTCTGCTCTGCCAGTGCTGCATCTAAATAGCACTGCTCAGGATATGCATGGAAAATTTGAACATTTTCAAACAAGCAAACCATTCTATAGAGAATAAGTGGTAGGGACTGAGCATGTACAATGGGTAGATGTTCCAGCCAATAGACTTCTAATATAGAGAGTAAAACCCAGGAATACAGAGTAGAGAAAATGAGCAGGAGCACAGGCATATGGCTAACTGAGTCTGTTCTGGGGTCTCTGTATAGGGGAGTCTGGTCTTGGTCTATTTGTTAAATGGTCTATTTGAGGGTCTATTTATTTGGGTGGGGGAGGTGTTGCTGTATTCATTCCAAGGTTTGAATTTATTTGCGCTGTTGTAGAGGGCAATGATGACTCAAGAAGCAATAGGCCAAATATTTCTTGTCAGGTAATTCTGTAGTGCTCAGGACAAGTCATCATAGTGGTTTGGGATAGATGGAGAAGAAAAGAGCATCCACAATTAGGGGATAACTTCCCCAGTGATTCACTGATTTATAGAAGATTGTCACCTCTTTTGACATATTTGTTGTTAAGAGCACGTGTATCTATAATGCAATGACTGGGCATAGTTAGTATGTATTGGATACTGTTAGTATGTTGGGACAGCCTTTCACAAAGGAGAATGATGACAAACAGTTGTCAGTGCTAGCACAGAAAATAGAAAATATTAAAACTTAAAAAGTAGAATGCTTTAGATACATATTTTCCTCTGACTATTTCACGAAGAGAAAAAGGTGACAGGCTTACTTTAACTAGTGGACTATTGTGTTCCTTTTTCTTGTTTGCCGCTTAGATTCATGTCGTTTGTCTATTATGGTGGTTGGGGTTTGCCTGTTACAATGTTTACTTTTGATATTATTGCTTTTTTTATTATCCCTATTTTAAATATTTTATTTCATTCCTAAACATAATGTAAGAAATACTATTATCTTGGAGTCCTCAAGAGGTTTACAGAAGAAAAAGTATTTTAGGTGAAGAAACATTCTCACTCCCAGCTGGATTTCTTGAAGAAAAGGCAACAAAAACAAATAATCTTACATTTAATTATAAGCACCAGCATCTAGCTTAAGTGATACATAAACTTATAGTACAAGATTGTTTTTCAGCTGAATTCAAAGAAAGTAGCCCATTCTTGTTTTCATTGATGAAAAGCTATAAAATAGCCTGTAAATTTACTATACCAGCTAAAACTGTGTTTACAACTTAAAATATTTAACTAGTTTTTAATTAGATTTTAATAAAGACTTCCAAAAATAGTTTCAGAATAGAAAATTTTAGAATTTTCCACCAGTAAAGCGTATAATGCAAATCATGTGCATAAAGAACCAACAAATGTAGAGAAATGCATCGCTGTGGATTTTTGCTTCTATAGTTAGTAAGATTTAGAGACCAAATTGATTAATTTTTTTTTAAGTGGAAAAGTTAGGAAATACCATTTTCCACAGCATCCTTAGCAACTGGATTCAATGCTCTGTTTCTCCCCAGTTGGGGTATCCTGGAGGAGGCTAGCAGTGGGCTGATTGCTCAGCTGCTCTATTCCTATGTACTAGTGTTTCTGACTAATGGAGCGCTGAGTTATGATCTATCAGGTTCTGATCCTGGGACTTTGTACTCTATTTAAACCCCTTCCTAGCCATATACCAGTGCCCTTGATAGTCTCCTGGGGGGGGGGGATTGGCATACACCTTACAGGGAAATTTCCCGGGGGGTATCTGGGCCCTCCTCATGGCTGTCCAGTGGAAGTTTTTGGGGATGCATTTTGTGCTCCTGGCAGTATTTTGTGATGGACTGTGGTATTTGGCTCTGTTGGGGTGGTATAATGTGCCACAATATGGTATTGCTGGCCCTGCCTTCCATAAATTTTGACCTGACTACAAAACGGGGCCACTTTTAGTATTTTTTCCAGGGCCACTTTAAGTTCCCAGTTTGTCCCTGATAGTCTCTGACTCACTAGCTGTGTTACTGGTTATTGTGCTCATTGGATTACTCAATCGTCTTACCCTGGCTTGTTTTCTGACCACTCTGTCTCTCATTTGGAACTACGTTGTCTGTCTGGTTCTGATCTCAGCTTGTCTTCTGACCACTATCTGTCTCTCATTTGGTATTGCATAGCCTGTCTGGTTCTGACCCATTTTTGTACAATCCTGTTTTTGTGTTGTTTTGTCTCTTGGTGTTTGTCTGTCTCTGCACCTTAGTAGTATAAGGACTGTCGACCCGTTGCAGTCTTGCTACCTAGGGCTTGTACTGGAAGACGGTAAAGAAAGCGGGCTGGGTTCTACCTAAAAACATTACAAAACCACTCAGTTCCCCCTTTTTTCTTAATTATGTCTGTTATAAGAATTCTTCCATCTAGTAAGGAGATTCACACAAGTAGGAGATACTTCATGGCTATTTCACAGCCATCAGCAATCCCATGGGGAAAAGAACACAACAGAGCCATTGAGGGACTGGTTCCTGTTGGGAGTCATCCTTTTCTCAGTAAGTACCCTAAATCATACAGATTTTCTTCTTATGTAGGAAACACGGTAAGATCTATATTACTCCCTTTTTTGTGCAGAAGAAATTGTGGCTACTATAAAATGTGAATATAACATTTGGAACACTATGGACAGATATATTATTGAAAATGTCCCAGTTTGTGGTCGCAAATTTGAGTCATATACTGGTGAAGATGCTTTGTATTGCATTTAAAACAAACAAAAGAAAAAAACGGTCATTATAAATGGACACACTGTCAGTTTTTGAGGGCAATTTTTAAACTGTTTGTGCATCCATTTTGCAACTATTTTTACTGTCTGTGAAAAACAGCCATTAAAACGTATTATTTTCATTGGGTTTGTAAGTTAAAACCCTAACCCCTGCAGTGCCCTCAATACATGTATTATGTCTCCCCCATAGTGCCCCCAGTATAAATAATGCAACCCTTTGTGCCTCCTGTATTTCTAATTGCCCCCTATTATGTCCTTGTATATAGTTGTGCTCCCTGTATATTGGCCTGCACTTGTGCCGACATTAAAAACCCCCCACAGAAACTCACCATCCACTTGAACGCACTGTGACACTCACTTTGAGTGGCACAGTGTGGGCATAAATACTGTGAGGGGGATGAAGAGAGACAATGGTTTATAGTATGGGGGTGGAGGGGGTGTGCCAGAAAAAACACCCGCCCCGGGTGCCAAACACCTGAGGCACGCCACTGTTTCTTTCATTCAAATTCTGCAGCTTTGTGCCCTGGCCCCTGCCATAATCTCAAAGAATGCTCTACCTGACCTGGTGATACATAGATACATTTTTTTTTCAAAGGTTTGTTTCTAAGTAAGTGTACTGTAGTGAAGCACTACAGACAATCAATGCAAGCATTTTAAGGTGAATTACCCATGCTGATTGCCAGCTTCTTACAGTCAGTCTGCAGATCCGGAATTGTCTATGGGCTTGCATATGAATGTTGCGCAGAAAAGACCAAAAAAAATATTATAAGTTTAGGCCACTGTAACTAAAGGGAACACTGTAATAAGAAACAGTGCTGGCTGGGCATATCTCTGGGATGAATCATAACCCATATAAACAGATCTATGGCAAAATAAAGGGACAACCCAGACCTCTTAAAGGGGTTGTCCACTTTATTTATATTGATGAGCTATCATATCCTCAGGATATGTAATAAATATAAGACTGTCATCAATATCTGCTCTTTGAAGAGAGTGTAGAACTTGTACGATTGCTGCCTTCAGGCTCGGACTGGCCCACAGGGGAACAGGTGAATCCCCCGGTGGGCCCCTGAGCTAGGTAGACCTCTAGTCCCCCACCTCCTGCACAGTGACACATGACACAGTAGACTGACCTATAAATAGGCTGCCTAAGATGCTATGCAGTACATTGCCTATGTCCATATAAAAGACTGGATAGTGTGGGCAGGTAGCATATGCATGTGGGCCCCCAGAGTGAGCTTTACAGTGGGCCCCCAGAGGAAATTTTACTGTTGGGCCCTAGACACCCCAGTCCGACACTGGCTGCCTTCTCTTCATTGTTTGGTTGCTTGTCTTTGCAACCACAGCGATGAGCAGGTGTAATTACATCTCAGCCTTCCCATTCAAGTGAACAGGAAGGAGCCGCCCTGTAGAGGTGAATGGGATGGCTTAGGTGTAATTGAACCTGCTCACTACTGCAGTTGGGATGGCGAGCAGCTAAACAATGAAGAGAAGGCATCACTCATACTAGCGCTGCCTTCTCTTCAAACAGTTGATCAGCGTGGGTATTGGGAGTTGGACTCCAACCGATCTGATGACCTATCCTGAAGATTGGTCATCAATATAAATAAAGTGGAGAGCCCCTTTAATATCAGAAGGCTCATTATTCTAGTGTAATGACATCTGAAGTGCAGGATTGGTTCTGGTGCTACCTGCATTTACTACTACAAACCTTACAATAGAAAATGAGTGAAGAGATTTATTTAGAAAGCTTCCAGCCTGGCTGACATGACAAGCACATGCTTCAGTCCTACCATGATAACACCACCATTCATACTTTTCCCAAGAGCTGTTTAAAACTTGCTGACAGTTTTGGTTTCCATCAAACTAAGTTATCAGATCAGTGCAATATCACACATAAAAATATGCAGCATTAGGAACAATCAATTTTTTACTAAATTGTAAGCAGGTTTTATTTCAGTGCATCAGAACGTCCTGTAGCAAATTATATAAATGAGATAAATCTGATTTGATGCATTTGGCCATTATTGATTGTAGTGGGAATTCCTTATTCTTTTACGTGTTACTGTCATACATCTGAATAGCTGCTGGATTGAAAGCTTTATTGTGCAGAAAATGCACTTCCAGATACTTTGTAACATTATGAATCCAGGAGCCTCCTGCTACATGAAGAGATTCATGAAGACAGCCACACACAAATTGTCTAATATAAGGCTGCACAGGGGGCTTCTTGGCAGAAATACACTCAGCAAAGATAAAGTACATTTGTCTATTTCCAGAAGTAAATATCCATCCATTCTTATCTTTCTGAGCGACCCTTTATAATTATGGGTAAAACGTAGCAGTCACCATATATCAAAACTGTTGTGTACATTTTTACTGCACTTGATGAATATAAAAGAATATATGGATATTAGGGAAGTGTTGCTGAGATGATATTGGGTTATTTGTAGAGTTTTCCATAACTGTTAGGTCTCGTTCAGTCAGTTCATCATGTCCGCAAAAAAACGGATTGAATTCCACTTCAATGAGGCCACATCCTGATTTTCACAGACAAGTATAGGACATGTTTTATTTGTTTTGCGGAACCGTAGAACGAAAGAAAACGGCCCCATAGAAGTGAATGTGTCCACATCTAATCCGCAAAAAAAACGGATAAGCATTTTTGCAGCATACGGCCGTCTGTATGAACACATTATAACACTTAGTACAATACATTGGGTAGAAAAAAATAAAAACAAAAAGTTAACCCTTCCATACAGCTGCCCATAGCTACCAGAGTTCAGCTTTCATTTCTTAACCCCCTAAAAAAGTTCAGCCAGTAGAGTGAGGATGGTAGGGAGGTGGGGGTGGGGAAGGGGTGGTTAGGGGGAGGGGGCTGTTTTCAAGGGGTTATCCTATGAGTAATATAAAAAAATTAAAATCATACATAATCTAGAACATGACAACCCCTTTCTAATAAAGCTAAAACCACCCTCGTAACTCACATTGATCTACAGATCTCCCCATACATTACTCCAATTGATCTGCTAAATTCATTTCAAGCTCACAGTTTAGGAAGCATGTCCTTTCTCAGAGGATGTGTCCTGTCTGCTGCAGTTATAATAAATTAATTATCTGCGATGCTAGGGAGACTTGTCCCCATCCCCGCCAGCCATTGGCTGTTCCCCCCGACACTGGATGTTTTCATCTGTGTACAGGGAGAAGCAGCAGTGGCGGTGCGGGTACCAGGAGTGGCACAGGATGCAAGAGCAGGGTAAGTATATTACCTGTGAGGGGCCCAGCACATGGGAGGGCTGTTTATGATATTGGAAAACCCCTTTAAAGTCTTGTACCAGTTCCTAATAACAATAGAGTTTTCTGTACCTCCAAGTAACATCATAGTTTGTACACTGACATTTGTTTGCATTCATAGATTCCAATTTACTCATCGAACTCAGTGGAGACTGAAATACTTCATTCATACAAATTAAAGACATAGACAAATCTCTGTACAGGTATCATTCAAACTGCTGGCAAGGATAACCAGTTTTCAAGCCAAATATGCATTGGAACTTAAAAGCTCCATGTAAGAAAATCAATAATGAACTCTTGTAGAGGTAGACATATAGCACCCATTTGGAACACCAAAGCTGCACTCAACTGGGAGGCTACGAAACTGTATAGCTGTTTTTTTTTTTACTTTCTGCTAGCACATAGATTTGACCCTCGGCATACTGTAAATATGTATCACAATTTTAGGTCTTTATTGTAAGTTTTTGTATTTGTTTTATTTTTTATTTGTAAAATTATTTTTTAAATGTTCTTGGAAATATTTGTGTTGTACGTTTCATTACCGAATGTTGAACTAATTTGTGTTTAATATTAATATGCCTTAATGTCAATTATTTTATTACCATATATTCATCCATCCATTCATTCATTCATTCATTCATTCATTCATTCATTCATTCATATATTTATTCATTTATTTTAAATTGTAGATAAAATCTGCAAGTTTTCAACACATTATATAGTGCAAAAAACATTTTTCACAAGCTATTCCTTTCAGCAAGGTACTTTGGATATTTTTCTATCCAAGCAAATACATATGGGACCAGTATAATGTCAATAGTGGCACAGAAGAAAGTCTGACTGGAGCACAGGGCACTGCATCAATAAGTAGTGCTGCAGAGGACCATTGAATGGGAGCCCATTTGCCTCTTAATCCAAATGAATAATTAATGATAATTATCATGCTGCCGTTATTATATGTGATAACAATATATCCTTAAGGTGAATAAATTCAATCTGCTTTCATCCGGAAACTGCAGTTCATAATACTGGCAAAAATATTGATATAATTATTTGCAATAATGGTCAGGAAAAGCTTTTACAGTGAAATGGAAATTCAGAAATGTGGAGGAATGAGGATACAATTCACTGTATCATATAATAATTGCTTTGTCCTTGTGTTAGAGCTGACTACATCATTACACATTTATTAGAGCTGGTGAGATGTTATAGCAACAATTTTTTTACATGTTCATTTCTAAGAATAAAAATATGAATGGGCTAATTTTTTGAGGGTAATGACATCGCTTAAGGTGGTTTGAAAAAGTATGCATAACCCTTGAACTTTTTCACACTTTTTCACATTACTCCCACAAACTTAAATGTATTTTATTGGGATTTTATGTGATAGACCAACACAAAGTAGCAAATATATGTGAAGTGAAAAGAAAATGATACATGTTTTGTTTTTTTTAAAATTTGTAATAAATAAAAATCTGGAAAGTATGAAGTGCATTTATATTCTACCCCCCCCCCCCAAGTCAATACTTTGTAGGACCACCTTTCGTTGCAATTACAGCTGAAAGTCTTACAAGTTTGAGGTAGGTCTCTACCAGCTTTCCACATCTAAAGGCTGAAATATTTGCCCATTCTTCTTTGCAAAATAGCTCAAACTAAGGGCTCATGCACATGAGTGCAATAGCTCAGTGCCTGTGCTGCAGAAGCCCCAAGGCAGATTGGATGGAGAAAATCTGTGAAACGTTAAATTCTTGCCACAGATTCTCAATAGGATTTAGGTTTGAACTTTGACTGGGCTATTCTAACACATGAATATGCTTTGATCTACACCATTCCATTGTAGCCCTGGCTGTATGTTTAGGGTCGTTGTCCTGCTGGAAGGACTAGTTTCAAGACTTTTGCAGCCTCTACCAGGTTTTCCTCTAGGATTGTCCTGTATTTAGCTCTATCTTCTCATCAACTCTAATCAGTTTCCCTGTCTCTGCTGAAGAAAAGCATCCCCAAAGCATGATGATGCCACCACCATGTTTCTCAGTGGGAATGATTTGTTCATGGTTTTCCACCACACATAGCTTTTTGCATTTAAGCCAGAAAGTTGAACTTTGGTCTCATATGACCAGAGCACCTTCTTCCACATTTGATGTGTCCTCTACATGGCTTGTGGCAAACTGCAAACTGGACTTTTTATGGGAAGTGGAGGAAAATAAGAAACACAATTTTCTTCAGACTTCAGATCAGACCCACAAACTTCATCAGACCCCCAAATTAGCCCACCAGTCATCAGATCTCAGATCATATCCTCAAATCAAATCCACAATCTTCATCAGACCTCAGATCAGACCCCCAATCTTCATCACACCCCAAAATAAACCCACTCAATATTCATCAAACCTCAGATTAGACCCCAAATCTTCATTAGATGCCAGAATCAGACCCTCTTCATTAGACCTAAGTTCAGAACCCGAATCTTCATCAGACCCCCAATCTTCATCAGACCTCAGATCAAACTCCCAAATCAAACCACCATTCCTTATCAGACTTCAGATCAGTCCCCCAAATCAGATACCCATTCCCCATAAGACCTCAGATCAGACCCCCAAATCAAATCCCTACTCCTCATCAGACCTCAGATCAGACCCCAAATGAAATTCCCACTCCTCATGAGACCTAAGATCAGACCCCCATCAGACTTCAGATCAGACATAAAACAAAGAAATGAACTTACCTCTCCTGCTTTGGATAGTGCCACCAATCATGAGATCCAGCGAGCTCTTCCCGCACTCACTGCTCCCTGTTGTTCTGCTGATGCTGCTTTGCATCTTGACTTGATGTCCAGGTCATAGTGTGATATGCACAGCGGGCTCCTGGCAGAAGACCAGAGAATGGTAAGCAGGGGTGTAGCTAAAGGCTCATGGGCCCTGGTGCAAGAGTTCAGCTTGGGCCCCCCCCAGCGCTGGTGCACCTAGCTTTTCTGCCGGCCAAGTCAAAAACTGACCCCCCCCATGCCAAATTCTCACCCTAACCTTTTCCCTCCTAACATTACTTATATCACTACAGAACATACAGGAAAGGCTACATTCCCACGACAGTTGTTTTTGCGGCCTCCGATCTGCATATTTTGCGGCTCAGATGCGGACCCATTCACTTAAATGAACACTGTGTGCTGTCCGCATCTGTATGTCCATTCCTATTTTTGTCCATTTTGCGGACAGGATAGGCATTGTTACAGTGGATCTGCAAAAAAAACGGATGCCATACGGAACATCATCCTTTTTTTGCGGATCCGCAATTTGCAGACTGCAAAACACAATGTTTGTGTGAATGTAGCCTAATACAGCGCCTCATACCTCATACCTCGTACATCCAGTATAATACAGCGCCCCATACCTCTTACATCCAGTGACATCTCCTCGGATGTAGATCTTTTCTTTCCTCATCTTCTCCTTTCAGACCAGACGCCATTTTTCAGCCATTTCTCATCTCTGCAGTTAGACAGAAAAAAAGCTTAGTTTACTACTTTTCCATCATCCTCCTGTCTTCTGGACAAATCATCCTACCACCCCCAGTACTGTGCCACTAGTACCACACAGATAGTGCCCTTCAATAATTATTGGCACACAGTGTCCTAAAATAACTGCGCCCAGCAAATAGTGCCCCGTAATAGTGTAAACATAACTTTCCCCCTGAAATAACTGCGCCCCCAGTG
This sequence comes from Rhinella marina, assembly GCA_900303285.1. Lineage (NCBI taxonomy): Eukaryota > Metazoa > Chordata > Amphibia > Anura > Bufonidae > Rhinella > Rhinella marina. The sequence continues at coordinate 65,161 of ONZH01013351.1, forward strand.
CCCCCATGTGCCAGTAAAAATGCCCCCAGTGCTCCCGTGCCATTAAGAAATGCCCCCAGTGCCAGTAAAAATGCCCCCAGTGCCCCCATGTGCCAGTAAAAAAGCCCCCAGTGCCAGTAAAAATGCCCCCAGTGCTCCCATGCCATTAAGAAATGCCCCCAAGTGCCAGTAACAAATGCCCCCAGTGCCAGTAAAAATGCCCCCAGTGCTCCCATGCCATTAAGAAATGCCCCCAAGTGCCATTGAGAAATGCCCCCAGTGCCAGTAAGAAATGCCCCCAGTGCCCCTATGTGCCAGTAAAAAATGCCCCCAGTGCCCCCATGTGCCAGTAAAAATGGCCCCAGTGCCTGTAATAATGCCCCCAGTGCCTGTAATAATGCCCCCAGTGCCAGTAAAAATGGCCCCAGTGCCAGTAATAATGCCCCCAGTGCCCCCAAAAATGCCCCCAGTGCCCCCATGTGCCAGTAAAAATTCCCCCAGTGCCTGTAATAATGCCCCCAGTGCAGGAAAATTGCCCCAGTGCCCCTATTTGCCGGTACAAATGCCGCCAGTGCCCCCCCATGTGCCAGTAAAAATGCCCCCATGTGCCCCCAATAGAGCTCCCTCTGGTCCAAGACTACAACAATAAAAAAAAATAAACACTTATACTTACCTCCATGGAGCTGGCAGCGATGCGATGCAGGCCTCTTCCGGCCTGTGTCCCGCGCTGTACGGCTCAGGCGGCGCGATGACATCATCGCGCCGCCTGAGCCGGCCTCTGATAGGCTGCAGGCCTAGTGCCTGTAGCCTATCAGAGGAACGGGCAGGGGAGACGCCTCTCCCTCCCCTGCCCCGCATTACAGGCATCTGTATCGCCGTCCTGAGGACGGCGATACAGATGACTATGGAGATGAGCGCTTCCACAATGGAAGCGCTCATCTCCCTCTGCCCCGCCGCCGCTGCCCGCAACTATGTGCAGGGCCGCGCCGCACCTGCCTAATTGGCGGTGCGGCCCTGCAAGTGGCAAGGGGGGCCCTCGGGGCCCCCCTGGCTTAGGGGCCCAGTCGCAACTGCGACCGCTGCGACCCCTATAGCTATGCCACTGATGGTAAGTACAGCCAGCACCAGGAGCGCTCGTTATATTTACCGTTCTCTGGTCCTACAGTGTACTAATTACTAATGAGTGCTTCCATAATCGAATCGCTCATTAGTATCCGCTTCATTTTTCCTCTTTATCACTTTTGTGAAAAATACTACTACTAATATATATATATATATATATATATATATATATATATATATATATCTATATATACAGTACAGACCAAAAGTTTGGACACACCTTCTCATTCAAAGAGTTTTCTGTATTTTCATGACTATGAAAATTGTAGATTCACACTGAAGGCATCAAAACTATGAATTAACACATGTGGAATTATATACTTAACCAAAAAGTGTGAAACAACTGAAAATATGTCTTATATTCTAGGTTCTTCAAAGTAGCCACCTTTGGCTTTGATTACTGCTTTGCACACTCTTGGCATTCTCTTGATGAGCTTCAAGAGGTAGTCACCTGAAATGGTTTTCACTTCACAGGTGTGCCCTGTCAGGTTTAATAAGTGGGATTTCTTGCCTTATAAATGGGGTTGGGACTATGAGTTGTGTTGGGCAGAAGTCAGGTGGATACACAGCTGATAGTCCTACTGAATAGACTGTTAGAATTTGTATTATGGCAAGAAAAAGCAGCTAAGTAAAGAAAAACGAGTGGCCATCATTACTTTAAGAAATGAAGGTCAGTCAGTCAGTCTGAAAAATTGGGAAAACTTTGAAAGTGTCCCCAAGTGCAGTCACAAAAACCATCAAGCGCTACAAAGAAACTGGCTCACATGAGGACTGCCCCAGGAAAGGAAGACCAGGAGTCACCTCTGCTGCAGAGGATAAGTTCATCCGAGTCACCAGCCTCAGAAATCGCAGGTTAACAGCAGCTCAGATTAGAGACCAGGTCAATGCCACACAGAGATCTAGCAGCAGACACATCTCTACAACAACTGTTAAGAGGAGACTGTGTGCAGCAGTCCTTCATGGTAAAATAGCTGCTAGGAAACCACTGCTAAGGACAGGCAACAAGCAGAAGAGACTTGTTTGGGCTAAAGAACACAAGGAATGGACATTAGACCAGTGGAAATCTGTGCTTTGGTCTGATGAGTCCAAATTTGAAATCTTTGGTTCCAACCACCGTATCTTTGTGCGACGCAGAAAAGGTGAACAGATGGACTCTACATGCCTGGTTCCCACCGTGAAGCATGGAGGAGGAGGTGTGATGGTGTGGGGGTGCTTTGCTGGTGACACTGTTGGGGATTTATTCAAAATTGAAGACATACTGAACCAGCATGGCTACCACAGCATCTTGCAGCAGCAAGCTATTCCATCCGGTTTGCGTTTAGTTGGACCATCATTTATTTATCAACAGGACAATGACCCCAAACACACCTCCAGGCTGTGTAAGGGCTATTTGACCAAGAAGGAGAGTGATGGGGTGCTACGCCAGATGACCTGGCCTCCACAGTCACCAGACCTGAACCCAATCGAGATGGTTTGGGGTGAGCTGGACCGCAGAGTGAAGGCAAAAGGGCCAACAAGTGCTAAGCATCTCTGGGAACTCCAGGTGACTACCTCTTGAAGCTCATCAAAGAGAATGCCAAGAGTGTGCAAAGCAGTAATCAAAGCAAAAGGTGGTTACTTTGAAGAACCTAGAATATAAGACATATTTTCACAGTTGTTTCACACTTTTTTTTAAGTATATAATTCCACATGTGTTAATTCATAGTTTTGATGCCTTCAGTGTGAATCTACAATTTTCATAGTCATGAAAATACAGAAAACTCTTTGAATGAGAAGGTGTGTCCAAACTTTTGGTCTGTACTGTATATATATATATATATATATATATATATATATATATATATATATTGCTGGCACTCCTTACTTTGACTACAGATTGTGCTGCCCTGGACTTTGTTGCTATATATATATATACAGTATATATATATATATATATATATACATATATATATACACACACTGTTTACAGTTTGTTATAAGAACCTATTCATATGTGTTGGAGGGTTCATATGAAGCATACTGTGTTATTAAAGGGGTATTCCCATCTCACAAATGTAGTTTGTATAGTTAGATATAGCCATACCAATATTACTACTAATAATAGAATGTATTTATATAAAATGTACCGTTTAGAAGATTTACCTATTTGTATATCCATTGTCCCACACACATCAGTCAGGCCGTTGCCCCTAGTTATGGCCACCGCGGAAGTGTAGTAGTGGTAGCCGGCTTGCTCTTGTTCAATTCCGCTGCTGTATTGTGAACGCACATTGCACATTTGGACGCTACCAGTCCATAACGCAATGGTCAGGATCCGTCCAAAACGCAGACTTTATAAATGGATCCTGTTCCATAGAGATGAATTGATCTTGGATCCGTTTCTCTGCGTTTTGGAAGCGCAGACAAAAATGCTACAACCCTAAGATGTGTCTCAGCATGCTCATGCAATGTGCATACACAATACAGCAGTTACCTCAGAGCGGGTTTGAACAAGAGCAAGCCGGCCACCACTACTACATGGCCACGGTGGCCGTAACTAGGGGCAACAGCCTGACTGATGTGTGTGGGACAATGCCTATACAAATAGGCAAATCTTCTAAATGGTGCATTTTATATAAATACATTCTATTAGTAATATTATTGGTATGGCTATATCTAATTATACAAACTACATTTGTGAGATGGGAATACCCCTTTAAAGATTCTGGGCTTTCTGATGGAAACCTGATTCTAGTCAATGGGGTCTGTTTATGTCCGTTATGCAACATACTGGCACTTCCATTAGTTTTGCTGTTCTGCTCCTACGAAGGAGTAAACCAATAGAAATATTGAGGGCAGATGTGAATAAACTCCAATAAATATAAAAAATATGAAGACATTTATGGATGGCACAGCATCTATAGTAACCACCTTCTAGTATTGATGCAATGTTGTTCTCTCAGACTCTTTTTCTATTTTTAATTATAGCGCTGTAAATATATCTTTTGTAGCTTCCTCTTTCTGCTTATGACATACAGTACACTAACTTAGATGGCTTATATAAAATCATTAAGTTAAAGAAAATACCTTTCTCTGTCAATGGGTCTTTTAACAGTGATTTGAGTTTTTGTGGAAGGGATATAATTGAGGCATTAAAAGTATTGATTGAACTATCTTAGGTATTTCTCCTTTGGAATAATGACATATATAAACCAGGGGTTCACATGATAACATTGCTTTCTCTTTTTATCAATATGTCATACCAGAATGAGTGAGGATACCAGAGAGATCTGACATCTAAACAGGGCATGAAGGTAAATTAAAGAGGTAGAAAAAAGGATCTGCTCTTTTCAAGAAACAGGACCATGGATTGTTTCTTGTATTATAACGTCTCCATAGAAAACAGAGCTGCAGTGCTTTAAGTGCTTTAAGTATGTAACAGAGCTGGAAGAAAGATCTGCCTTATCTTATATTTTATAGGGGATCATTTTTTAAGAAATAAACAAAAATCGCTGATTAACCAAACCAGAGGACAGATTAATGTATTTTTTTTTTACTACAAGACAATATATTTGGACTCTTTGACATAGATGTGGAACAACTTAGCCTTGCCATGAGCAACATTTTATGAAATGGGAATGTTCCCGATTGGCCATGTTTCCATGGATGGATACCCTCCATGAGCATCTCTCTCCTTCTGCGTTTCATTGTGTGCCAAATTTTTTGTAGTCTTTTGCAAAAAGTTATATAATAAGAAAAGATCTAACAGCTAATATTTACATAATACAAACAATGGTGTTTTATGAAAAAAGAGCTGAATTTAAAAGGGGTTATCTGGACATTTTAGGTAATCAGTCCATTGTATTATCCTGTCGAAGTTTAGTTTATAATTACCCTTGCTACTCCAATGCTGCTGTCTGCAGTACTCGCTGACCTGATGTGTGCCCTTATCTTCCTGTTCAACTGTATAGTGAAAGGAAGAGAAGGTGCACATCTAGTTGGGAACTGGGTGGAAAAGCCTGCAGCCTGTGTAAGTGTAGTAGAGGCGGCAGTATTGGTGGAACGAGGGATGGGTAAGTACTAACTAAATAATCTTCCTTCCATAGGATAGTACATAGGACTAATGCCTTGAGAACCCCTTTAATGATCCAAGACAGCACTACTTGTCCATAAGCTGTCTCTAGTATTGTATCTCATGGAATAGGACTGAGCCGCAATATCAGATACTACCCATGGACCAGAGCAGCATTATTTCTTGAAAAAGGTATTTTGTGTAATCTCATAGCACTCCTGTAACCTTCATATTTCAATATTCTCTGCATAAATTAAATAAAAATGAAAACCAATCTGTCATCTCCCGGTAACATATGACTATGAGGGTAAAAGATTTGTTTATGTTCTGGTCAATGCAAAATCATCCAATGCTAAAGAATCCTGCAGCTGCCTTATAAATGCAAATGTAAGTAACCAAGAAACATTTCCAAGGCAAACATTACAGTTTTATTACAGCTATAAATAGTAGGACAAGCAACTACAGTCTGAATCAGAAAGAGTACATTAGTTGCGTTTTATGTGATGGCTCTTTTCAGGGCTAGATGCCATCTCGCCTTTCATGAACCACTTTGTGATGCTTGCATGAATTGCTAAATTCATTTATTATGCTTACACGACAATGCAGCTATTGTAAAGATAATAGCTTCTGTGCAGCCACTTTGTAGCATCTAATGGTAGTGGTGGTACTTTGTGTTGGGAGAAGTTTAGGTTTCTGAAAGATGTACTTTATTTGAATTTGTTGATAAAAGTGGGAAAGGAACATGATTAAATAAATATGGTAGATATCAATTTTTGTTTACCATTGCCCTCACAAGGGGGGAAAATATTAAAATTTGCATTTCTGATGTCCTCTTACAAATTTTGGTACACCCTTGGGAGGTTCCTGCACCAGAAAATAGAATCTACATCAGCAAGTTAAATGTGTAATGTGTGGAGATGCGACCCATGGCCAACGCCGTCCCACTAAAGACAAGCATGATGGAAATGTTGGAAAAGTCTCACATTTTGGTGTAAAATGAGATTTGCTCCGAAATGTGAGACTTTTTTTATAATGAAGCATAATGATACATTCCTCCCATGGGCTCTAAAGCTACCAAAAATTAATGACTAACCTACTTCCTTAGAGATTTGCTGAAGATGTTCCATAATTCTCTCACAATTCAAACCTTTTGCAAGAAGATCATATTAACAAAGCTAATGTGATCGTATATCCCCTTTAGAGTATTATAGCAGCTGAACAGATCTGGGTCAAGAACAGGTGGGTCAGGGTCAAGAAGAACTGAAAAGATTTGGCTGTTTAGCCAGTTATCTAGAGGGTGGACATTTAACTTTACATCTATGAGTGGTCGGTGGTTACACTGTTGTTTGCTGTAAGATGGGAAAGCAAACATATTAAACTTGACATTTGCAGGAGAAGATGGGCGTTTAGTATTAAAACTGAGGTCCTGGGCTCAGTCGTTGGTGTAGGAAGAGTAAACTTGACAAATCTTATTCTCAGGCCCTCAGGGGAACTGGACAAAACATTTATCTTACTGCAAATCCATGAAAGTCCATAAAATATTATCTTTTTGTCCCAGAATGATGGTAGAATGACAATATCTGCAGGAAAGAAATTCATGTCTATTGCTGTCCTTTTCTGGCCATGTATGCTCAGGACAGTGGGCAGGGTATGTGGTGCTGGGGCGTTTTAGTAGAAAGACAATTCTAACTTAGTATTTCCTTTGGAGTCATTTGTATAATAGACGACAATTCCAAATCTAGAGCATTTAAAAAAAAGTTCTGTGCAGTTGTAAACATGCTATAGGAGCCCATTTAAAAATTAACCTGTAAAACTATACGAGAGATTTCTACATAGATAGATAGATATATTATCAATACATAGATAGACAGACATACAGGATAGCAACACAATAACAGGATTTCAGAAAATGAATTCCATGGTAATATCTATCTGATTGTTCTCTTTGGATCAGAGAACACTTTTACAGAGATATGTTGCCAATAGCACTTTGTCTAGAAATTACAAATTTAATATATGAAATGAAACTAAAGCATAAACCTTTATGAAAGAACTATAATAATGAAAAATAATAATATAACTAAAGAAGGTATCATAACTAAAACTGTAGCTTGTATCTTTCTTGAATGCGTGACAAGTGATGACTGTGCAAAACTTGGTTATGAAACTGTTGACCGGTATTTTTTTGCCACTGAAGACCATTGAAGTTGAAAGGAAATATACCAGTAGGTCTGGTAAATTTTCTGCTTCTCTTGTATAGTACCTGCAGTGTACAAATCAACTACTTTCTACAAGTAATATACTAAAAGTACATTAGTGGTAAATTTGGGAAGGTAAAGTTTACATGAAACCATGAAGCAGATTTACTAATTCTGATTAAAATGAAGGCATCTTAAGTATAGGCAGGCAGTGTAAGGAGGCGCTAAATTTATCAGAGTCTCACGTTGTAGGATAACTATTATAAATTGGATGCATGGCTACACTCTTTTGTTTAACTTTACCCCATCTAGTTTTTGTCTTACAATGTGGCAAATTTTGCAACAATATTTTGGCTCAAAATTGATTCAATATGTCACATCTTGAAGCGGTTGCGAAGGATTATCCTATAGATGGTCTATCTTCAAGAAAGCTTGAACTACTTTGGCACACTTGCTTCACAAATAAAAAAACAAAGTCCATAATGTGATGCGTTTTGCGATATGGTCTACGATTAATCACATTAGTAAATTTTCTTTATTGATTGATAAGACAGCACTGTTGACTTGTCATTCGCAATATCAAATTCATACTACAAACTTGAAGTTTATTTTAACTTTGTGTCGCATAAAAATTTGTTGAAATTGCATGTGATTTGACTATAACCCTCAGCGGAAGTAAAGTTGCATGTGATTTACAATTCCTACACAAAAATCTAACAATATGTCTATGTGAAGGGAAGCATGTCATTTAGAGCTCTGTATCACAGAAAAGTAGATCCAACACCTAAAAAGATATGTACACATGGGTGTAATACACCTCTGTCTTTAGGCCACTCATTTCATATGGAAGTACTGTATATAGGGTTTTTTAATTGGTTTTCTAATAAATTCAACAGAAGCAAATGATGGGATTCTCTAGTCTATGATTCCCTATGGAGTTAGTTTTGCTTAGAAGCATTTCTTTAAGGGCAGAAAAGTTCCTACTACAGTGTCATATGCAGCACACATAGTGCCTACCACTCCAAAGTAGGGAGTGATGGTATTGTGTGGGCCTCTGTACAGCTTCCATGTATACAGCCTTATTGAGTACATTAGGCCTTAGAATGATGTATAAAGATCTTGGGAAATGGTTTCTGGGGGAAGAAATTCTTAAAAAAAGGGCTCAAATTCGAAAAAATAGATACTTTTCTTGACTGCTCCTCTGCCATTCCAATACCGCAACTTACCAGGTCTCTGTTGTCCTTTTCTTTCTCTTCTGGCATGCAGAAAACAGTTAAAGATGCCTGCTTAGGAAAGGTCAATATTACTATAAGCATGCATCATGTAGTTTTGCAAAATAATTTAAATCCAATACACAAGTGTTATCTTATGTAACTTCTCATAGAAACAATTCCATTCCTGTATTGTACATTATGTTTAGCTGGGAAGTTGGAGAACTTATTTTTTTCATTTTAAAATTATACAACCCCAATTCTAGAAAAGTCGTTACACTGTGTAAGATATAGTAAATAAATGTAAATCAAACCAGTATGTAATGATTTGCAAATTTCATAGACCCATATTTTATTCACAATAGAACATATATCAAACATTGAAAGTGAGACATTTTACTATTTCATGAAAAATATTAACTAATCTAGAACTTGATCACAGCAGCGCTTCTACATGTACTGTAGATGGAGGGGTATTCAAAGTCAAATAATATTCCTCAAAAATTTTACATTCTGAAATCATTCCACATTTTTAAAGTTTTTAGCAGATTGGTGAATTTATGACCATCTTTGCTTCTGAGAGACTCTGCCTCTCTAATATGCTATTTTATATCTAGTTGTGTGACCTAGTTACAAATTGTTCCTTCAGATTTTTTTTTATTAGTACCATTTACTGCTCCAGTTTTTTGTTGACCCTGTCCCAAATATTTTGAGATGTGTTGCTGTCATCAAGTTCCAAATGAGTAAATGTTTAGTTAGAATTTTACATATTTACATAACACAGGCTTTTTAGGCCATATTATGTTTAGAGATGAGCGAATCGATTCGTCGATTTGGTGATTCGTATCAAATCTTGGGATTTTTTAGCTGCAAGGCGAATCCGAATATTAGGTGATTCGCTTCGGCTTTGTACGCATTCGCTACGAAGTTTGTCCTATAAATTATACGCTATTGCTACGTATAAGTTACTGTATATGCTGTTGTGTACGATTTCAATTCATTAGCGAACTTGTTAACTACTGTTAGTTCGTTTATCATGCGCAAAAGCCCGGGAAGAAAGCGGTCACCTGACCTAGTGGGCAGGGCTTGCTCTGATTGGCTCAGGCTCGGTAAGCCAGTGATGCATCAGTTCTGCTGCGACTGAGACCTGTTTTGTGAAAATTGGGGTGTAGTTGCTCTGGGAATCCATATTACAGATATCAGGGATACTGCAGGGTGAGTGCAGGGCCAGTTCAGGGTTAGTGTTTAATCAAGCAGGGAGAGAGAGACAGGGAGAGATAGGGAGAGACAGGCAGAGACAGTGAGATACAGGGACAAAGACCAGCTGCAGGGCCACAGAGTGAATTGAAAAATGTCTGGAATGGATAAGCAAAAGGGGTCCAGTTCCAGCCAGATTTTGAGCTTTAAAAAAAAGGAGAAGGTGGCACAGGGCAGCAGTGCCAAAAGACCTGTAGCAGGAGCATCTACTAGTAGTATTTGCAATACTTGGCCGTTGTTCCACCAGGATAACCCACCAAGGCGCAACATTGTAGTGGAGGAGAAAGCAGATGAGGTAGTGGAGTGGATGGCACGCTCATCTCAGTCTCAGCCGGATGATCTGCTGTCATCTGCTGATACAGTATCCATATGTAGCCAGGGGTCAGACTCGTCCTGCTCCACCATTCCACTCAAGCAAACCCCTTCATTTTCTGCCACCTCTCGGGCTTCAGTGCTCTCTCCTAGTGGTGTACCTTCTGCAATTTCTAAAAAAAAAGCCACCGAAGCCCACCTTATAATCCGGCGGTTATAGAGGACAGCCTTCCTGAGGATTTCTTAGAGGGCAGTCAGAGTTTGGACTGCCCGGAATTGTCAGTTGGTGGGGAACAGCCTAATTTGCATTCCCAAAAATGTGTTGTGGAGGAGTCTGATGATGAATCTGATGTGTTAGACCGGAGGACCTGGGAAGCGGATCGGACTGTTCAGGAGGATTTGAGCTCAGAGGAGGAGGGTGGTACTAGTAGTGGTAGCAACAGAGGGCAGAGGCGAGTTAGGCCCAGGGCTAGTGCTTCCCTGGGAACTAGCGAGACCACAAATATAGTGGGGCTGGCACCAGGGTGTAAGCGTGCAAGGGCTACAAGCTTGGCCAGCTGTGGAGGGCGCACGTCGGGTGTGTGGAAGTATTTTACCACTCTGACGGGGGATAGCAGTATGGCCACGTGTAATTTGTGTAAACAGAAATCGAGCCGTGGGAAAGCCACAAATGTTGGGACCACTGCTCTGTGGAACCATTTGAAGCGGCGTCATGCTGGCAATTTAGAGCAGCCCATTAATACTAAAGAGCTGGTTACTTCTGCCGGGGTCCCTTCTGTCAGGCAGGCCGCATCCAGGGCCATAGCTCAGCCCGCATCCCGGTGTGTAACTAGTACATCCACCTCATCGTCGCCCAGTGCATGCATGTCTCCACCTCCTCTCATTCGGCAGCCGTCCATTGCCGAGTGCGTGGCCAGGAAGCAGTTTTACGCCACAAGTAATCCGACAGTGCGCAAACTGAATGGTCACCTGACAAAGTTGCTGGCTGTGCAGTCTCTGCCGTACCAGCTGGTTGACTGCCCAGCTTTTAGGGAGCTAATGGCTTGTGCTCAGCCACGCTGGCAGGTCCCTAGCCGGCATTACTTCTCCAACAAAGCTATCCCCGCCCTTTACTCCCACGTGGCAGACAATATTGGACGCTCCCTGCAGCTGTCTCTCTGCAGCATGGTGCATGTCACGGTGGACACCTGGAGCAGTGCTTACGGCCAGGGGCAATACATGTCCTTTACTGCCCACTGGCTGAATGTATTTAGTGGCAGCGAGGCAGGAACCCCCCAGCAACCGGGTCAAGTGCTGTTGGCACCTCCACGTGCTTTCCAGCCAGGATTGCAGCAGACCACCCAACAACTATCCACTTCTACCTCCACGGGCACTCTGCCTGCTGGAGCATCAGGGCAGCGAGTTACCCCCGCTCCTTCATATCACATGTGCCAGGTGAAACGCTGCCATGCAGTGTTAGACTTAGTTTGTCTTGGCAGTAGCAGCCACACAGGCCAGCGCTTGCTGCATTACATGGAGCAGCAAATAGCGTGCTGGCTGACTCCACGGCAGCTGGAAGTGGGCAAGGTAGTGAGTGACAATGGGACAAATATAGTGGCAGTGCTGAACCTGGGTCAATTCACGCATGCTCCCTGTATGGCACATGTTCTAAATCTAGTGGTGCAAAGATTTCTAAAAACATTCACTGGCCTGCGCACAGTGCTGGCAAAGTCGTGGAAGCTTTGCACTCATTTTAGCCATTCATATGTATCTCGCCACGCTCTGGTGGAACTGCAGCGTCAAAACGGTCTTCCGCCACACCGCTTAATAGGTGACGTGGTGACCCGGTGGAATTCCACACTTCATATGTTGCAGCGAGTCCTAGAGCAGAGTAGAGCAGTGGACGATTTTGTCCAGCAGCAGCCAGAATCTTCCAGCGTAGGGAGCAGGTGCGGCTTTGATTTCCGGCAGTGGAGGCTGGTCCGAGATGCCTGCACTGTTCTAAGGCCCTTAGAAGAAGCCACCAAATTGGTCAGCCGGGACAGCTGCGGTGTGAACGACATAATTTCAATAATATTTGTGCTGCCAAATACACTCACGCTCATGCAGCAGGGGGCAATGGGGGAAGGAAATCCTGGCCATTTGTCTGCCCACCATGCTGTCACTGTAGGGGAGCCCCAACGTCCAAGTTTCCTTGTGGAGCAGGAGGAGGATGAGGATGAGGAACTTCAGTTAGAGGAGGGGGAAGAAGAGGAGGATTTTAATGAGGGTGATGATGACCAGAAGGAGGAGGAGGAGACACAGCTGGAGGATGAGGATGATGAGACTTTCAGGGACACAGCAGTTTCTCAGACAGAGGCTGAGATGGAAAGAAGTGGCCTCTCAGGCATGCTGAGCAGGATGGTGAGCTGTATGCTCACATGCTTACGCACTGACAGGCGTATCCTAAACATAAGGCAGACTGACGAATACTGGCTGGCGATGCTTCTGGACCCGCGGTATCAATCCAACATGGGGGATTGTTTTCCTCCCCAGGAAAGGGAAGAGAAATTAGTATCATTGCGGGAGAAGCTATGTAGTAACCTGGCCACAGCTTTTAGCCAGCCCCAGCCTGCTGCCAGCTTGTCTGAGAAGGAGGTCCGGCCGAATAATCCACCTTCTGACACAACCAGCAGCAGCCAGTTAAGCCTAATTAGTATGATGCAGGAGTTTTTCTCTGTAGGCTCCCAACAGCTGCAGCCGAGTGAGCAGGCCCAGATCACCAGCCTCAATGAGCAGGTTCAGGCGTACCTGCATTCTGGCTCACAAAGCCTCTTCTCAGACCCCCTGGACTTCTGGGCAGGCAGATTACAAAAGTGGCCGGAACTGTCCCACTATGCACTAGGGCTTCTTTCCTGCCCAGCCTCAAGTGTCATGTCAGAGAGGGTTTTTAGTGCAGCTGGGGGGGTGGTGACACCCAAAAGGACAAATCTGTCACCGGGCAGTGTTCAAAAAAATACCTTTATAAAAAAGGCTGGAATAAAGGCTGGATTACATCCGAATTTCATACTCCTTTTGCTGATGCTGGTGGTGATTAGATCAGGCCTTCCAGGGCAGAATAGACTGAGTGTCTTCCCATTGTTGCTGTCAGCCGGGCCATAATTTTACAGCCAAATGTCTTGTGTCATGTCATGGGCTGTGCGAACCTGAAGTCTCCAAAACCCTATTTCAAAACCAAACACTGTTGTCTACCTCCGCCTCCGTTTTCTACGCTTAGTAGGAGAGTAGCTGTTGTTAGTTAACGTTACTAATAGTTCTATTTAGTATTGTTAAGTTTGTTTTGGAGCCTCAGCCTTTAGTCCCCCCACTCCCAAAAAAAAAAAAAATACATGAGTTATATATATTTAAAAAATTTTTTACACTGCCTCTGCCTCCCGTACAAGTTATATTACCGGACATTGTTATACACCACTGCAGTCTGTTGTATTTATTTTACCTATCACTCTATGCTGATATACCCCAACCCCTACTACTACTGGCCGGGGGAGCCATAAAAAGCTCATATATAATTTTCACTGCGTATGTTATGGTAGAATATACAGGCTTGTTGCCCAAACAAGCCAAGCCTTTTTTATTTTTCTGTCTGTCAATTGTAATCAGTGAACAGGAGTGTGTGTAATGTAGTAATACTTCGGCCGGCAGACACCGCTGTGTTCATTAATATGGCAAAATGGCCATGGGAAAAAAAACTCTGTTTTCTTCACACTATGTCAGGATCAGGAAGGTGTTAAAGGTTTAACAAAACACTCAAAACACAGGTTTTTCAAGAATATTTTAGTAATAAATAAAAACGTCTTTTTAAGAAATAAATAATATAATAAACAAAAGAAAGGAACAAAACAATAAGATTACGCCGGCCTTTGCCGACGTCGGGCCATCATGTCCTGCAGCTTTTGCAGCTCCAGCTGCAGGCCACGAATGAGCCGGGAGGCAGTGTGGAGCCTCCACTTCGAAGTCAGTGGGGATGTCTGTAGGGGTGGAAACAGTTATGTACTTAGTTTGTATGATCGAGTTACAGTGATTGTCCCACAAAAAAATCTAAACTTTAATGTACTGGAGCGACTTATTTTGTGACATGTATTCTGTACTGACTGAGCCTTTTGTAGTACTTACTGGACACCCATACGGCGTGGTCTTCCCATGGTCCAGGGGATAACTGCTCCCTGTCAGTTGGAGCTACCAAAGATAAAACATACATTTAGCTCATATTTTGAAGACAGAAGATCCACCCATTACACTTTTTTTTACCTACCTTCTACCTCTGGTAGCTGGGCTGGTGGTGTTGGAGGGGCAGGTGGGGTCCTCTCTCGCTGGGGTGGAGGACGGTGAGAGCAGCTCCTCTGTGGTGCAGCAGCTGTCAAAAATCATGAAATAATGGCCTAAGGCTACTTCTACACTAGCGGCAGCCCGGATCCGGCGGGTGAAGGGTCCCTCCGGATCCGCGCTGCCGCAGGTACACGTGTGGGGCCGGAACCGCGCTCCGGCCCAAATTCACTGTAATGGGGGCGGGCCGTGAATCCGGCCACAGCACGTTAACCTCTGCTGAGAGTCAGCCGGAGCGAAAACACAACAGTTACATATTGTAGTTTTGCTCCGGCTGCCTCTCAGCAGGGGTTAACGTGCTGCGGCCGGATTCGCGGCTCACCCCCATTACAGTGAATTTGGGCCGGAGCGCAGTTCCGGCCCCACACGTGTACCTGCGGCAGCATGGATCCGGAGGGACCCTTCACCTGCTGGATCCGGGCTGCCGCTAGTGTAGAAGTAGCCTTACATTTAACTCTAATGAACAGTTGTAGCTACATGGGAATAGTTTGGGGCTGGAGGATCCCGTTCTTAACCACTAGTGCTCTTACTGCAGCTGCACTCCCACGTAGCTTGGATGAAAAATAAATTAAATATGTTTTCCATTTACTGGAGGCTGCAGGTACTTCAGGGGCCGTCCTGCCTCGAAGGTGGTGACGCCGTCGTTGATGGTGCTCTGCAACATTAAAATGTACACAATTGTTAGATGATGACTCTTTTCAATACTAACACATACTACTATTAAGATATTATGGGTGTGAGAGGGGGGCCATATCATATTTTTTTCTTCTAAAAAGGTATTTAGGTCGCAATAACTTTCTTTATATCATTAACACGGCTCGGTAGGAATACTTTGGATATCGCCCACTGACAGTAGCTGCAGCATGGGCACGTCTTTGAGTCTGTGTGTAGGAGGAGAAAGCGCTAACTATGAAGGGGCATATAAGCGTACTTTCTTTCGAACTAGTGCATTTGCCTGACACAAACGGGAGGACGGCCAGCACCATTAACAATAATGACTAGAATACCTTCACTTAAGTTGTTTGGGTCGATAGTTAGAGAGGCGTTGCATAGCATGAAACAAAATTACTGCAGCGCACTACGCATGACCACATTGTCCTTCTATACTTTTTTCATTATTGGCAGTGACTGCTGGTATATATACAATACAGTACACTAATTTTTTTACATGTTTTTACTTATCAAATATTTTGTTACTCACCCTGCCGTATCTCTGCGCGGATCTCATTAAGCCGCTCTGGGCATTTGAATTTCAGATCGGACCATTTCCGCTGGATCTGGCCCGGGGTCCGCACGGTGTGGAAACGATGGCACAGGCCTTGGATCACCTGCTGGATCACCTCCTTCTTATGCTGGTTTGGATGGCGGTGTGTGCCATCGTAATCCTCTCTGTCCATTACCCAGATCAGGAATTTCAGCTCATCATAGTTAAATGATGAGGATTGCCTGGATGCCATTTTCGAATATTCGCTCTGCCTCTGAGGAGTGCACACCACAGCCTCTCATCGTGCTTGCCTGCGTATTACGTAATCGCGTAGACAATAGTACGCTGAGTATTCGTACGCTATTTGCGTACGTCTTCTAAGAAGTTGCGTACATTTTTTAAATGAACGTTCATTATTAGTGCGCGAATGTTCGCTAATAGCACATAATAATGTATATTTTGTACGCAAATACAGCGAATCTATTCGTGAAATATACGAATCTTAGGAAAAGTTTGGCGAATGTCCGGCGAATAATTTTTTGAATGATTCGCTCATCTCTAATTATGTTTATTATATACTCATCCGTTTATGTGTCACAAGTTACTGTGTTTGTAATCAGGGTTGCTGGGGAGCAGATTGGATCATTCCTGTGTGTAAAAAGACCTGTGATAATGTCATGGCCATGTGATCTTGGGAGGGAGACTGACTCCTCCTTCCCAACGTCACTTAGCCATGACATCATCACAGGTCTTTCTGAACACAGTAATGAGCATCAGGAGGACAGCATACACTGTGTTTTTCCTTTGAGTTTACTGACATCTCAGGGCCCATTCACAAGTCCGTATGAATGGGTCCCCATCTATTCCGCAATTTTGCGGAATAGATGCGACCCCATTCATTTCAATGGGCAACATTAGATCGCGGACAGCCGCGGCTCCGTGAAAAAAGATAGAACATGTACTATTCTTGTCCGCAATTGTAGACAAGAATAGGCATTTTGTATGGGGTGCTGGCTATGTGTGTTCCACAAATTGCGGAACACACACTGGCCGGCATCTGTGTTTTTGCAGATCCGTGTTTTTGCAGATCCGCAATGCCATGGACGTCTAAATGGCCACTAGGTCAACAATGGCACATTCTTCAACCAAGGGTTTGACTGACAAAGAGATTGAAGCAATATTTTTTGAAAATGATGATGATAGTGAACGTTCTTTGTCTGATGAAGACTATCTGCAATCAGCTAATTACTCTGCTTCCTCGTCCAGTGATTCTTCTGATGCTGAAGAAGTGGATCCAGAAGAATTAATAACTAGAACATCCAAAACTAATGTATTTTAGGACAGTACTCCTTCAGTACTTGGACGTACTCCATTACATAAAATTCTGAGAAAAGCTCAAGGAGCTGTAGGAAGTCCCCAATGCTTGTCCACACTTGTCCATGTTTTTTGTACTTTTTTTCTAATGATATTGCAGATGAGTTGATTTTTTTTGTACAAACTTAGAAGGATGACGCATTGCTTATGGAAAAAACAAAACATGGAAAAATATCTCAAAAGAGGAACTTTATGCTTATATTGGACACAAATCTTGTGATGTTCCTATCAGAGAATTATTTATGGACCCACATTCTGATCCATACTACAAAGCAACAATGTCAGTGAATAGATATAAGGATATTCAGAGAAGCCTTCGATCTGATAAGCGAACTCGTCCTTCGAAGTTGGAAACGGATCAACTAGCACCTATTAGTTATATTTGGAATATCTTTATCAAGAATTGTACCATGCTCTACAATCCTGGTGATAATGTAAACTTGTAAAAGTATGGCCCATATGATTTGCATATGGGCCTAAAAGGCCCACTTATGTGAAAGTATAGATTTCTAACGTCATGTATACTAGGGTTAATATACTGAAATACGCCTATATTAAGCGTATTTCGGGCAAAGATGGCATTATCTGTGACTTCTCCACACTCACGCCAGGTCTAAAATTGTGGCCATGGCATGGGGGATGGGAAAGGGACAGGTTGGCAGGCCAGTCTCATTCCTCAGTTTCTACGCCTGTTTTAGAAATCTATCTTACATTTAGAATTGGTGCTGGATGCGCCGAAACTATGGAAAGGACTGTGTCTCTTCATAACTTCGGCAGATCCTCCGCCAGCTATGAGGCATGATTAAGACTGCCGTCTAAAATGCCAGTCTTAATAGATGTTATGCTACTATGTCTATAAGATTTGCAGATCACTGTATTCTGAATTTATTTACATTTTACAACACACCCCAACTTTTTTGAAATTTGGATTATACTTTAAAAGCACTTCAAGCAAATTTGTATAATGCAGCATTCTGTATGAGGAGTTTTACAAGTACATAAAATAGGTCTCATCAGGAAAAAAATTTCTGAGTAAACATCATTTGAATCAGTGAATACAGTTTCTCAATTGTCTAATAGCCAATATACAGTTCCTAATTCTCCACAAAAAGATGGAGCATTTTTCTCTCTATTTTCTATGCGAACTAATTTGAAATGTTGATATTGCTCTTCTATTTTGTTATGTATCAAGATGCAAAATAATTGTGTTTAGCCTTTCTGCAGTGAAACCATTAGATCACATTCATTTTAATGCTTAGCACATCTTCATTAGTTTTTCTGTAGTTCCATTGTTAAAGAATGTATGGAAGACAGAAAATGCAGCAATAAAAGCATTCTTACATAAGTGATTTATCTAGTAATAATAATAACAATAATGATAAAACATACTAATTATATTAGTTTCAAAGATTTAGTGTATTTCCACTGCATAAAAAAAGTTTTGTATACATAATAGACAAATGTAATAATGTGGCAGATTGGTATCTGTATTAATGTGATTAATAATGTGTGAAAGTAATAATTATTACTTTTATTAGAGTGGCTGTTATGCATTATATTGACCGTGGCGCAGTGTGTAGCAGCTTAATAAATGCTGAAATGACATAGTCATAGTGTAAACACTAGTTTTTTTCCAGCACTATGACTGACAAGTATGTCTAATCTCTGTCATTTAAAGCGGTTGTCTGAAATAATTAAATAGTAAGAAGTAAATAGTTTCACTGGTTTGGCATGTTATGTGATCAAATTAGATGTGTCATTAGGATCCATACTTATAGGGTTTTTTCTATGACTAACGTAACAAAGCTAGAACCAGCCCTGTGCCTCAGAAACATCCAGAGATCTGCACATTCATTGCTCTGCTAGATTTATATCAAGCTGACAGCTCAAGGGGAGTGTCTTTTCTGCTGCAGCTCAGGGGGCGTGTCTCAGCTCTCCCTATCACAGCTCAGGAGGCAGTTGAAGGATGAAACTGAGCATGTGCGGCCTTCTCAGTGAAGAAAAAGAACAACATTTTATTGAATAACTCAGTGGCTGTGATTGGCTGTGATAAATTGTTAATTACTTGCAATTATAAAAGTATTCAGATCCAGGTGCTGATTTGAAAACTGTAGAATATTTTTCGTGAGACAACCTCTTTAAGTGTACCCTAATAGCTAACTGTATATTAGGTAATTCATAAATGGCAGAGTTTAAAAATAAAGATAAGTGAATAAAATTCAATTATGAGATTTGGAAGCAAATAAAAAAGAAGTAAAAAGTAAAATAATTGAAAAGGTTTACAAAAATACAATAATACTTATTTTGTGTACAAAAATAGAGTTTACAAAATGTGCATCTTTGACCATGAGAACCCATACAATAAATTATATTAGGAAGTAACAGTTTTTGAAGATCTCAACATTGTGAAATTTCTCTCCTATTGCGCCTGGAAATCTACGAATAATCAACAACTGATTTATACCATTTCCATTGTCAATAGGGCATGCCCAGGTGACAAAGGTAACTGGTATCATCAAGTTGTTCAATTTTGTTCTTACAAAGAATGTCAGAAAACAGGGTTTTAAAAACATTTTCTCCAACATTGTTATTATATGAGCAAACAGACTAAAACAGGTTCTCAGGAAACAGCTGATAGCTGATATCTTTGTAGCCTGGTTTATTCAAATGTGTAAACCTTACAAATTTCCAATAAAACTCTTTAAAACCTAATAAGTTTTGAAACTTAGTAAGGCATAGAGTAATTTTATGAATAATCTAGATATTTATCTTTCTATGTCCTAAATGACCCAGAGAGTCCCACTTACTAAGGTCGATTCCCTCAGTATATGTGCAGCTGTGTCCTGAAAATGTTCTCATTGGTGGTTTAGTCATCTGTACTTTATAATCATTCTGCCTTTTCTGTAATAGAAATCAACACTCCATGCCCTGACATCCCGGACAGAGATGAGCAAAGTCATCAAAAATTCTAATTGGCTACTTCGCCGAAGTTCGCAAAGAAATTCAGTTTGTTACGAATTACTTCACCACGAATCACATTCCATTGTATGTAGGGGGCACAATGATGGGGAATGGTGACCATGCCGCCCCGTCATTGTAACCCTCAGATGCCGGGTTCAACACTAATCCTGGCATTTGACAGTTACATTGAGGCCTTTCAGAGGTTAATCAGGGGTTAAAAACAAAAAAATACATACTGATTCATCCATTCACTCGCGGAGAGGCCATAGCAGCCATCTTGATTGGATTGAAGAAAATGCACTGATGATGTCAGCATGATGACATGGTGACGTCACACGTCAGTGCGCAAGATTTGGCATATTTCTTCAATCAAGTTGGATGCGATGGCCTCTCCTTGAGCAAATGGATGAGGTGAGTAATTTTTTGTTTTTTACCACCATTTCAGAAAAAATTTAATAATTACCACATTTCTGTCTAGATTAACATTTAGGGAGACATTTATTAACTGATATGCGCCACAATAGTGGTGTATAAAAGTCACGGAGTATCCTGTACACCATTTTGCGGCAAAATCAGTGACTTTTTCAAAGTGCCGAAAAAAGGGGCTGTGCTATAGGCAGGAAAGCAGGCGGGCTGGCAGGCCCGGCTCATTTTTCATTGTCCATGCCTGTTTCTACGTCATCAAGGGAGTGGAAAACGCAGTGTTAATAAATGTTTCCCTTAGTATTTTGTCACTTAAGAGTATGCTATATCAAGAAAATCTATGAATAATATAAATATCGCATACCAGCAATTTATCATACTGTATAGTAAAGAGATTCATGGATCTCTTTTAAAACATAAATCCAAACCAAAGCTTTATTATAGTCTGGTTGCAATAATTACTAATTTGATATCCATGTCATACTTTATTTTAATTGAATGTTGACATTTTCTATGTTGTTTTTTTGTATTTAACAGAAGCATACAGTATAGACAATTTCGAAAAGCTACAGGTTCGCTATCAAAGTCTACAGCCTGTCAAAGAGGAGTAGTACGGGTAGATTTTAAAAGACTGAAAATCAATTGCTTTCAGTGGGATTTTTTATGCTTTAATAAATGTGGTGTCTTTCATGTTCCAGTATGCCCCAGATTTACAGCCAGGAGAATTTGATGAATGGACCCCTAATGACTTTGCTTTCTATCCTGATGCTCTGTAGGGAAATTGTCCAAGATGCAGATATGGTAGTGTGGATGAACTCTGCAGATTGACACAGATTTGAAGGGATTTCTGTGCAGGCAGACAGTGCATCAAATCTTCAGTGGTATCACTTAGCTGTATGCTATATTCAACATATACACATTCATTCTCTAATCTATTTGAAATACATCGTATTGATCCTAATGATAAAAATACAGTGAAAAAAAAATATGCATTTTCTATACTCATTCACACACGCAGGGAAAATAAAAAAGCAGCAGAATATTCTATCAGCCCTTATATTATAGTCTATAGAAGCAGAAAAACAAAATCATGAGGCCACACAGAAAATTGGCAACTATGTTTCTGCTGCATTTATATTATTAGATAATTAACAGATATAAATAATTAATGAATATATATATATATATATATATATATACACACATAGTATATATATGTACAGTGTATATATATATATATATATATATATTCATTCATATTATTTATATATGGAGTATGTGTATACCTATATTTATGTACACATTGTGTGCATTGTTCTAAGCATGCTCGAGTCCCCTACCAATGGCTCTCGAGTATTTGGATATATATTGAACTGTATTGTAATTCCATAATGGATCGATAACACAAGTACCTTGGCAGCATTGTTTGTTTAGGAGCCATAATTAGATGCTAATGGGACTATAATTTCCACTCCAAGCAAAAGCAATAGATTGCAACTTTGACTTACACTAAAATCTTTGCCTCTAATCAGACCCATTATTTTCTGTCAAATAAAGATGCATGCTTAATTATAAGAAGAATAATGTTTGGCTGTGCTGCGCTACCTCACTCATTCCCCTCAGCCTTAAACATTCTAGCTATGTACTGCAATTTTCTTTTTAATTATTTTTCTCATTATCAAAGTACTTTACCCTCATGAAAGTCAATCTATGGGAGAATTTTAAAGTTATCATTGAAAAAATTAGAACGGATTATTTTTAAATAAAGCTTTTTTTAGAGGGTAGGTAACACCATGAGTGAATCCAACAAAATATATTACAGTTACGTGAATACCAACTCTTTACTATAGTAATACTTTAGTTGGTCACTGGGGCATTCCAGTGATACAATTATGAAGTTAATGTATGTGGAAGAAAACTAATTTGTGTGAAAATTCCTTGCAACCATGTTGAGAGACTTAATGGGGTTGTCTTTTTGGTCTGGTGCCACATGTCCAGCTTCAGAAAACCCTGGTGAGTATGTCAGGAGAAATGACCACTGGTCACATATTTTCTCCTGTAGTGGCTCTTGATGATGTTCAAATAGGGCATAGGGAAAGGGGCTGTCCTGGTGACACAACCCCCTTAAGTAGTTATAGATGGCATTTTCTCATGTTAAATTAATTGTTCTTCCACCTTAAACGAATATAATGATGTATACTATTATTCAGTACTTCCTGTTGGATTTCATATGTTTCCAGTCAGTGTAATTTCTCATGTACATGGTCATATTTTACAGAGCCACAACTAATATAATAAAGCCTCATGCTTACATACTGTAAGCAGCCATAACTGATATAATAATATATACTAATATACTTATTGTGGTATTTCATATTTTTCCCACTCAGTCTAAGGCCTCATGCGCATGGCCATATTGTAGAGAGCCGTAACTGGCCATAAAAAGAAGCACATGAAGTCTGACTCTCCATATGGCTATGGACAATGATTGTGGAACCATTGTGCTAACTAACTGGTTTAACTTTGGGTTAGACCTTAGGGTGTTATCCTGGCATCCCCTGGTATTCATCCTTTAACCACTATAGATAGATCTGGACTTCGATTCAGGAGAACCACCAAGCTGCTAGCTCTTGGAATAGTCCCTGTGTGGTTGTCTGATGACCCACTGGGATCAGAGACACCTGTGCATGGCACTAAGGGCTCAGGCAATCCATAGTCAGGAAACAGGCAGAGGTCAGGCCTGGCAGAGTGAATCCATGAAACAATTTAAAGGTTAGGGCAGGAGGCACAGGAACAGTACAGTGAACAAGCACAGGTCAGGAACCAGGAATCAGGAAGACAAATGGATAATAGCTCTTTTACAGGCTATAGTTAGCTAGAGAGAGACATGGCACGATCTGTAGAAACTAACAGAGATCAATTGCACAGGCAAGGAAGTGGGGTCAGCAGCACAGCTATATAAGAGAAGCTGATTAGCAATTAGACACAGCCCTGCAGCAGCTCACAGAGCAGGAGAAGATTAACCCTAGCAGTGCTGGAGATGGAGATACAATGAATACAAACCCAAATTCAAGCATGACACACACACAGAACAGGGGCAACCATGGAACTGTAACATGTATACCTCCATTTTCAAATTTTCTCTTTATGCTGAACTCCTACAAAAACATTACGGCATGCTCTATCACATACTCCCCTAAAGCATTGGTGCAAGTACAGTACACCAGACTGCAGGGGAGATGTTGGATAGGATAGGAGTGGTTGAGGTGACAGTGAGGGTGGTTGTAGTTCTACACGGTAGCTAATACCTCTCTCTAGTGCTCCCTGGGCCAAATATGCAGTGAGTGGAGGGCACACCTTTTTTCCCTCGTGCACACTCTGGACTTTTTGGGGGCTCCTGCCTGGTGGTTGCTGGGGTGCCCTTGATGTTAGGTGGATGAGTAGCAGGGTGCAAGGCAATAGAGCAAGCTGATGGTGCCATACGATGGATGGTGCAGTCAATTACCAGGCCCATTTGGGTACAATAAAAAGGTATCTTGTTACTGAGCAGATAATGGGAATTACAGTAGAAATGCAAACTGCAGGCATAGTTCTCAGGTAGTTCTTTCTGGGCGTGTAATCACTCTCAATATACATTTTGAAGTTCGCAGTCTGCAGGGTGCAGTCTATCTCGTGGACAAGTGTGGCAGGCGCCACAAGCAATGAACCCAATACTTCCATTAAAATGGTTCTGAACCTTCTGTAAATATTCAGTACTTGCTTTCTCTCAGTTTTCCGGCAGTTGTCCACTCTAAGGAATGATGTTTTTCTGGATAGAGCTTATCTTCAGACTAGAGATGAGCGAATCGACTCGTCGATTCGTTGATTCGTATCGAATCTTGGGATTTTTTTTGCTGCGAAGCGAATTCGAATATTAGGTGATTCGCTTCGGCTTTGTACGCATTCGCTACGTAGTTTGTCCTATAAATTATACGCTATTGCTACGTATAAGTTTCTGTATATGCTGTTGCGTACGATTTCAATTAATTAGCGAACTTTTACTGTTAGTTCGTTTATCGTGCGCAAAAGCCCGGGAAGAAAGCGGTCACCTGACCTAATGGGCAGGGCTTGCTCTGATTGGCTCAGGCTCGGTAAGCCAGTGACGCATCACTTCTGCTGCGACTGCTGAGACGAGCAGAAGCACTGTGTGTAAAGTTCTGAGACTCTGAGACCTGTTTTCTGAAAATTGGGGTGTAATTGCTCTGGGAATCCATATTACAGATATCAGGGATACTGCAGGGCAAGTGCAGTGCCAGTTCAGGGTTAGTATTTAATCAAGCAGGGAGAGAGAGACAGTGAGAGATAGGGAGAGACAGGCAGAGACAGTGAGATACAGGGACAAAGACCAGCTGCAGGGCCACAGAGTGAATTGAAAAATGTCTGGAATGGATAAACAAAAGGGGTCCATTTCCAGCCAGACTTTGAGCTTTAAAAAAAAGGAGAAGGTGGCACAGGGCAGCAGTGCCAAAAGACTGTAGCTGGAGCATCTACTAGTAGTATTTGCAATACTTGGCCGTTGTTCCACCAGGCTAACCCACCGAGGTGCAAAATTGTAGTGGAGGAGAAAGTAGATGAGGTAGTGGAGTGGATGGCACGCTCATCTCAGTCTCAGCTGGATGATCTGCTGTCATCTGCTGATACAGTATCCATATGTAGCCAGGGGTCAGACTCGTCCTGCTTCACCATTCCACTGAAGCAAACCCCTTCATTTTCTGCCACCTCTCGGGCTTCAGTGCTCCCTCCTAGTGGTGTCCCTTATGCAATTTCTAAAAAAAGAAGGCACCAAAGCCCACCTTATAATCCGGCGGTTATAGAGGACAGCCTTCCTGAGGATTTCTTAGAGGGCAGTCAGAGTTTGGACTGCTTGGAATTGTCAGTTGGTGGGGAACAGCCTAATTTGCATTCCCAAAAATGTGTTGTGGAGGAGTCTGATGATGAATCTGATGTGTTAGACCGGAGGACCTGGGAAGTGGATCGGGCTGGTGAGGAGGATTTGAGCTCAGAGGAGGAGGGTGGTACTAGTAGTGGCAGCAACAGAGGGCAGAGGCGAGTTAGGCCCAGGGCTAGTGCTTCCCTGGGAACTAGCAAGACCCCAAATATAGTGGGCTGGCACCAGGGTGTAAGCGTGCAAGGGCTACAAGCTTGGCCAGCTGTGGAGGACGCACGTCGGGTGTGTGGAACTATTTTACCACTCTGCCGGGGGATAGCAGTGTGGCCATGTGTAATTTGTGTAAACAGAAATCGAGCCATGGGAAAGCCACAAATGTTGGGACCACTGCTCTGTGGAACCATTTGAAGCAGCATCATGCTGGCAATTTAGAGCAGCCCATTAATACTACAGAGCTGGTTACTTCTCCCGGGTCCCTTCTGTCAGGCAGGCCGCATCCAGGGCCATAGCTCAGCCCCGCATCCCGGTGTGTAACTAGTACATCCACCTCATCGTCGGCTAGTGCGTGCATTTCTCCACCTCCTCTCATTCGGCAGCTGTCCATTGCCGAGTGCGTGGCCAGGAAGCAGTTTTACGCCACACGTAATCCGACAGTGCGCAAACTGAATGGTCACCTGACAAAGTTGCTGGCTGTGCAGTCTCTGCCGTACCAGCTGGTTGACTGCCCAGCTTTTAGGGAGCTAATGGCTTGCGCTCAGCCACACTGGCAGGTCCCTAGCCGGCATTACTTCTCCAACAAAGCTATCTCCGCTCTTTGCTCCCACGTGGCTGACAATATTGGACGCTCCCTGCAGCTGTCTCTCTGCAGCACGGTGCACGTCACTGTGGACACCTAGAGCAGTGCTTATGGCCAGGGGCAATACATGTCCTTTACTGCCCACTGGCTGAATGTATTTAGTGGCAGCGAGGCAGGAACCCCCCAGCAACCCGGTCAATTGCTGTTGGCACCCCCACGTGCTTTCCAGCCAGGATTGCAACCCAACAACTATCCATTTCCATCTCCACATGTTGTATTTTCTCTCCAGCTGCCTCTCAGCAGGGGTTAACGTGCTGCGGCCGGATTCGCGGCTCACCCCCATTACAGTGAATTTGGGCCGGAGCGCGGTTACGGCTCCACACGTGTACCTGCGGCAGCACGGATCCAGAGGGACCCTTCAGCCGCTGGATCCGGGCTGCCGCTAGTGTCGAAGTAGCCTTACATTTAACTCTAATGAACAGTTGTAGCTACATGGGAAGAGGTTGGGGCTGGAGGATCCCGTTCCTAACCACTAGTGCTCGTACTGCAGCTGCACTCCCACGTAGCTTGGATGAAAATTAAATTAAATATGTTTTACACTTGCTAGAGGCTGCAGGTACTTCAGGGGCCGTCCTGCCTCGACGGTGGTGACGCCGTCGTTGATGGTGCTCTGCAACTTAAAAATGTACACAATTGTTAGATGATGACTCTTTTTAATACTAACACATACTACTATTAAGATATTATGGAGGTGAGGGGGGGGGGCCATATCATATTTTTTTCTTCTAAAAAGGTATTTATGGCAATAGATAACGTTATCGTCGCAATAACTTTCTTTATATCGTTAACACGGTGCGGTAGGAATACTTTGGATATCGCCCACTGACAGTAGCTGCAGCATGGGCACGTCTTTGAGTCTGTGTGTAGGAGGAGGAAGCGCTAACTATGAAGGGGCATATAAGGGTACTTTCTTTTGAACTAGTGCATTTGCATGACACAAATGGGAGAACGGCCAGCACCATTAACAATAATGACTAGAATACCTTCACTTAAGTTGTTTGGGTCGAGAGTTAGAGGCGTTGCCTAGCATGAAACAAAATTACTGCAGCGCACTACTCACGACCACATTGTCCTTCTATACTTTTTTCATTATTCGCAGTGACTGCTGGTATATATACAATACAGTACACTATTTTTTTTACATGTTTTTACTTATCAAATATTTTGTTACTCACCCTGCCGTATCTCTGCGCGGATTTCATTAAGCCGCTCTGGGCATTTGAATTTCAGATCGGACCATTTCCGCTGGATCTGGCCCGGGGTCCGCACGGTGTGGAAACGATGGCGCAGGCCTTGGATCACCTGCTGGATCACCTCCTTCTTATGCTGGTTTGGATGGCGGTGTGTGCCATCGTAATCCTCTCTGACCATCAGCCGGATCAGGAATTTCAGCTCTTCAGAGCTAAATGATGAGGATTGCCTGGATGCCATTTTCGAATATTCGCTCTGCCTCTGAGGAGTGCACGCCGCAGCCTCTCGTCGTGCGTACCTGCGTATTACGTAATCGCGTAGACAATAGTACGCTGAGTATTCGTACGCTATTTGTACGCTCATGCGTACATCTTCTAAGAAGTTGCGTCCATTTTTTAAATGAACGTTCGTTATTAGTGCGTGAATGTTCGCTAATAGCACATAATAATGTATATTTTGTACGCAAATACAGTGAATCTATTTGTCGAATATACGAATCTTAGGAAAACTTCGGCGAATGTTCAGCGAATAATTTTTTGAATGATTCGCTCATCTCTACTTCAGACCTACTTTTCAGTAGCACACAAATGCAAGTCGTGTCTCTAGGTCTGCTGGCTTGGAACTCCCTACTCTATTATCACAGTAAAGCCCCATTCACACGACCATATATTTGCGGGCCCGCATTACTGCGGACTCGCAAATATACGGGGGCCACCCGGCATGTGTTCCGCAGCACTCGGAACACACGCTGTGCGGCCCCATTGAAAATGCCTATACTTGTCCGTGCGCACGGACAAGTATAGGACATGCTTCAAAAGAGCTGCGGCACGGAGCTAGCTGCGTGCCGCGGCTCCCGGCCCCATAGAGGTGAATGGGGCCGCATCTATTCCCACATTTTTGCGGATAGATACGGCCCCATTCATACGGTCGTGTGAATGGGGCCTAAACATTTTAAAGTGGTGAACCTAAGTATAAACCCTTTTAGCAGTAAATCATATTATTAACCATCCACCAGGTCACTGTCTCTCAGTGAAAGAGACATACCTTTAATAAAAAAATATGTGATACACAGTATAATACTATTGATGTGCCAAAAATAAAAGTCAAGTGCTCCGAATACCCAGTGATAGTGACCCCACTGATTGTTTCAGATAACTATAACTAAGCATGGCCTAGTAAGCCTACATTTTGGAAGTTTTCTATCACTGAGAACAATTCAGGAAGCAGGTAAATGTCCGCCAATGAGTCTGGTAAAAATGAACTTCCTTATATATTTTATGTGAGACTAATAGGTTCAGCATGAGCTGGATCACTAAAAGCGAAGTAGAAGAAGTACATATTAACTGATCAAAACCATATTAAGGCTACATGCACACGACCGTATGTGTTTTGCGGTCTGCAAATTGTGGATCCGCAAAAAAACGGATGTCGTCCATATGGCATCCCTTTTTTTTTGTGAAAGAATTGTAACAATGCCTATCCTTGTCCGCAAAACGCATTTTTTGCTGACCTATTGAAATGAATGGGTCATCATCCTATCCGCGAAAAAAAACCGGAACGGACACAGAAACAAAATACGTTCGTGTGCATGAGGCCTTACTCAGCATATTTTCAAGATATATTTGGAAGATCGGTAGACAGGGATTGACAGGAAAAGTACAAAAATGTTAAATCTCATGTCACTGGCATTTTGCTGACAGGTGAATTTCCTATTATGGGAACAAATTTGCCAGATATAAGTCAGCAGAGGCTGAAATTCGGATCTGTAGTTCAGCATTTCAGCCTTCATTGTCTTCTATGCAATAAATGCAACTGCATAATGGAAGTTCATCCATTGGCGAAACCCATTGATGTGACTTTTATTTTCTTTTGTCATGTCTAGATGATATCAGTTAGGCTACTTTCACATATGCGTTCTTGCATTCCACTTTTGAGATCCGGCAGAGGATTTCAAAACTGGGCCAAAACAGTTCTGTTTTGTCCCCATGCATTCTGAATCTGTTCAGGATTCATCAGGATGTCTTCCGTTCCATCAGCATTCTGTTTTTTGACTGGACACAAAACCGCTGCAGGCTGGTCATCGAAATGGAACAAACTGGATCCATCACTAATAACAACGTAGGTCAACGGTGACCTTTATTTTTGGCACATCAATAGTATTAGGCTCCTAAAAAAACAGATCCGCCACCCATTGACTTTCAATGTATTTGGATCCGGTTTGTTCAATTTCGATTTCACACAACTGCATCCTACCAGAATGGATGCATCCTGTTGTGTAATCAAAACGGAACCGTTTTGGTCTGGTTTTGTGATCCTCTGACTGTAATAATGCCCTTCAGTTAGCAATCAGTTGCTTCATTCTCGAGAAGTACATTTAATTATTTACATAAATATGTAAGTGAACAGTTAAGTGTATTGAGGGTGGGCACAAGCCACTTTGTGCTCCCTTGCTCCTCCTTCCTCTGCAAGCCCTTCTTTTTTAACTGGGTTCCTGTATAGTCTGGCCCTGTCAATCAAGGAAAGGGAGGGCTTGCAGAGAAGGCGGTGCCTCAAGGGTGCACAGCGTAGCTTGGGCCTGACCTGGGTGCACTTAACATTAGGTGTTATATACTTACACCCCTGAAAATGCACACAGTGATGAAGTATTTGCTAGTCAGGGGTTGGTATATACTTCTATAAGCTATAGCTTACGACTGTTTCTGGCATAAGTTATAGTAAATCTGGTGGGCTGCACTAAGCTTCACCCATCCAGGTAAGCCACATCACCTTCATTTACGCTTTATAAAAGTGGCAAGAAGCTTCAACAGTCGCAAACTATTGTGCACATATGACGTGCACCTTAATTTGTCACTTTTTTATGCTACTATTGTGGAGTAAAGAGACTAGTAAATGCTCTACAACACACAGACAATACAAGCAGGCTCAGAATGGCCCACAGGGGTACAGGGGAATCCCCTGAAGGGCCCCTAGTCTCCCACCACCTGCACAAGTGGCACTACATACATATATTCAATGTACAGCACCACAACCAGCCTAAGTTCATATAAAAAAAAAACTTGATAGATTATTTATTGTATTTGAATGTATCCATTCAATAAATATTGCTACTGGGCCCTTGGTACTCCAGTCTGAATACAAGTGATCATTTTGTATAGTGATCTTACAAAATATGAGGGGTGAGCCAAGGGAGGTAACAAGAGAAATAGTCTCATTGATATCACAGTGTGGAGTATTGTACAAGGGATGTTACAGTATATCATTATATAGGGATAATGCACAAAGTGATGTTACAATATATCATTATACAGGGATAATGCACAAAGTGATGTGCACATCTGAAAAAAAACAAGCACAGTGAAGTCACAGTGTATGGATTCAAAAACGTCTGAAGTCATAGGAGAGGTGGTTGTACACAGTGATGGAAATAATGTGCACAGTGATGTCATAAAGTAGATAATAAACAGATACATTACTGTCTAATGTGGGAGCATTTTTTAATACACCTGACATTTTATTCAGGTTTTTATATTTTTACAATTACTATGAGTCTTGTAAGAGGCGCTGTACATTTGCCATTCATTTTGGAAAATTTATCATAAAGTTTTCATCTCATTTTCTTAGCTTTCCCATAAAGCTCAGTTATTATTAAAGTGCCCTTCACAACAGAACAAGAGGATTTTTAATCTGCAATAGAAATGAATCCCGGTTTTGCTGCCGCTCCTGTTCTCGAATCACTCTCATTATTCCTAGACATACCATTGACAAGCATGGGATTCTGATTATGCAAATGATCAATTATTGCCAAGGATAGGAATGATAAAGAATGACATAATTAAATAATGCAGCACAAAAAGAGCTGCTTTGCCGTTGCCAAATGCGCAGATTTGCTTTCTTTTTCTTTATTCAGCATTAACTATTCTAAGTGGTCATAAAAATGCTTACTCGGGTGTAAACTCACAACAATTATAATGCTGAAGAATCTCGCCCAAACTTAACAATAAATGATGTTATTCAACCTTAATGCAAAAATGCTTATTTTAGGAAAGACAGAGGAAAGAGTTTAAAATGACTGTACTGGCAAAAAAACATCTAAGTTCTGCTGGGAACCCTTTAATCATAAGCATTAAAGAGCAGCGCTTCAGAGAATCACAAGCTACATACTAAAGTATACATTTTTCTAGTCGCTTTATGTGCTGCTAGCTATTTTTCTCGTAGGGCTGATGCTGATGTGAAATGACAATTGCACCTGTTGTCACCATCTTATGGTAATTAGCATAGTGCCCTAAGTAGAAGCAAGGCCATCACATCCAAACATAAGCCATTAACATATTGCATCTGTCATCATGAGGGGAAGCTAATGGAGTTGGAGATTCGCAGCACACAACTGCATACCTTGGCTTCTCTAGCAGAACTCTCCATATTGGGGTCATTGGGGATGAAAAAAGAAAAAGAAATGTAAGCTGTAGTCAGTGAGGAGTGAAAAAAATACATTTTACTAGAGGTTTACGTTCATGTATTATGCATGCCTTTCAAGGTCACTGCTTGATCACTTATAAGATTTTAATGAGATATCAAAGTAGAAAGGATAAAATGTAATTAATGTAAAATTTTGAAAAATAAGTATTTGTGCATGGTCAAAATTCTACATTTGACAAGTGTAAATAAGTCATGGGCAAAACGGTTTTGGACTTTGTCCGATATAACCGCGTTCCTTTCATTCCGTTCTTTGAAACTTTGATCTGTATTCTGTACATATACAAGTATTCAATGATTTTGTTCTACATACATTCATAGGTAAAGCCATACTGAACCTGATAATATGAACGGGGACTTCAATTGATTGCACATCATTTCTTGTGGTAATGATATGTAAGGTTGGCAGATGGATGGGGGATTTACATTATTCACTAAAGGGTAAATTTAGTTAAAATATAGACATGGTCATATAGACATGTAAAAAGATGTTAATTCTAGGGGATGAATGAAGGAGCCATGAGACTCTATACATTGCCTAAATCTTTTATGTCATAATATGTCATTGGAAATCTCTGACACAATTCTCACAACACAGAATCATTGATTTCTGTAGAATACCAGGTGCCTTCTCCAGATGCTCAAAGGTCCATAACAATGCAACTTTTTACCATTGATTTTCATAAAGGCCTACGAAAAATTATCTATCCACAGGATGTAGCTGATAAATGTATGATGGGGGTCTAATTGCCTGGACACCCAATGAAGAAAAGAATGGTGGTCCCAAACCCCAGAAGTGTTTGAATGGAGTTCTGGTGATGAACGCGCACTGCCATTCAATGTTCAGGTACTGATGGCGACAGCCAAGTACAGCCCTTGGTTACCCAGGTCAGTCACCGGGACATTGAATAGAACACTAGTAAACATGCAGGATAATCACTCCAAACTTTTCTGGACTGTGGTGGCTCTCTCAGCACTCCTACATTGAGCACCTATTTTGTGGGTAGGTAATACATGATTATTGTAGGCCAACCCCTTTAAGGCTTAATTCTCCTAATATAACCAAGCATGTGTGTTTTTACTAATAGATTTATTAAGGTTCTGTAATGGTCTAAATTCAGTTGAACTGTAATAGATCTGGGTGTTGTTTACATATAAGTATAAGACTAAATGAACCAATTATTAAGTGACAGATTTTATGGTACTATTCTATCTTAGACTGTCTTCTAGATGGATACTTTTAGTGGGGGTAAAAAGTCAGTGCGTCTTATAAAGCAAACCTACCAAAAATCAAGATGGCCGGCACTATTGCAGGATCTTCTCCTGGGCCTACAACTTAACTGTAGGGTGATCTGGCAGCGTCAATGAATGCTAAACTGCCACCGACAGCCCACACGTCCTAACCACACAGCTGCCAGGTCCGCTCTATAGCAGGGGAGGAGGATAGAGGAAAGCACTTCACCTTCTCCTTTGCACTGATGCCCGTATGCTGTGCTGTTTGGCTGACTGGTGGTGAGCGCCATCAGGAACTACTGCTGCTCGCCCACCTCCACCAATCAGCTTACTCCCTCCCGCTGTACCAGGAGTGCTGCTACAGAGCTCCACTCCACTGCTCCTGCTGTGAGAGAGAGAAAGGGATGGAGTTTTTTGGCCCTCTGTTGCCCTGGGCCTGGCCTCTCACCTAAAGTCCCTGCGTGAGTGCAGCTCAGGGGCCAGTATAAAAATGAAATGTGTGTTAAATATGACTATAACCCCCCTCATTCACAGAAATGCACCTACGCACTGCAGTACATGAATGGATTCCTATGGATAAGGGGGGTTATAGTCATATTTAATATAAACACGGGGCAATTACAGAACAGTCCCTGGACAGTGTTTATATTAAATATGACTATAACGCCCCTTATCCATAGGAATGCAGCCATGTACTGCAGGATTCCTATGACTGGGGGAGGGAGGAGGGTTATAGTCATATTTAATGTAAACACTTAAGCCAGTACAGATCCCCCATAATGGTGTGTTATCTGCAGATCCCCATAACAGTGTCATCCACAGATTCCCTATAACAGTGTGTCACCCACAGATCACAAATTTTGTTGGAAAACTATCACTTGCACAAAAATATGTGACTTTTTTGCAACTTTTTTAATCCACAAAACTGCTAAAGAAGCTTGAGTCTAAGTCTGAAATGTAGTTAAGGCTACTTTCACACCAGCGTTTTTGCTGGATCCGTCATGGATCAGCAAAAACGCTTCCTTTCTGATAATACAACCATCTGCATCCATTATGACCGGATCCGGTTGTATTATCGTTAAAATAGCAATGACGGATCCGTCATGAACTCTATTGAAAGTCAATGGGGACGGATCCGTTTTCTATTGTGTCCAAGAAAACGAATCCGTCCCCATTGACTTACATTGTGTGTCAGGACGGTTCCATCTTGCTCCGCACCACATAGCAGACAGAAAAACGCTGCTTGCAGTGTTATTCTGCCTGCGATGGGGATGCAACCAAATGGAAAGGCATGTATTCAGTTCAGTTTTGTCCCCAGTTGAGATCCCACTATGCTATCCTATGACGGATCTCAATAGTGGAAAGGGAAAGCGCAAGTGTGAAAGTAGCCTTAGCTAAATAAACTATTCATAGTAATGCGAATCAAATGGAACACAATTCTGCCTGATCAGAAAAGACAATAGACAACCTCTTCCTCACTATTATGAAGAAGAGATGCAAAAGTGACAACCTCACTATTATAAATAGATAGATAGATAGATAGATAGATAGATAGATAGATAGATAGATAATAGATAACACTACCTTTCTTGATGGTGACATTGGTGTAACTTATGAGCCAATATTAAAAATAATGACACCTTAAAATCCTTTTATGAGGCTATCATTCTTAACCTTTAATAGTTAATTAGCTCATTGCCTGGTACACGGATGTAGGCAAATATACAAATATATACCCATTTGTTTATCAATTGCAGTATTTCACCTCATTTGACAGGATACAGATTGTGGTATTATGAGATAAAATACTTTAAAATGCATGGAAACACCAGCTTTCCATTTCGAAAAGGTTAAGTTCCCCTAAGCTATAGAAGAAAAACACCATCTGAACACCAGGAAAAGCAGTAAACATTGGTGGCAAGTGACAGAAATTGATCTTTCTTTTCTTTGCCTGTCATGTCTCCAAATTTTATTTCTACTATAGCTAGTATAGCAAGAAAGATAAAGTGTACATGCAGGACTATGGCCTTAGGGCTGTGGTAGCGGAATCACTGACTTTTCTTCAATTAGTGGTCCTCCTTACCTGATTGTGGAAGACATGTATATAACAAGGGACTTGGAAGCCTGCAAGATATTGATTAGCTATAATGTGAAGTCAGATCTTAATAAAAGAGCATTGTGATCACACAGTCCTCGTTGGAGACAGTCTGCCCTCTAAGTCAAGGGTCTCTCTATTCTGAAATGCGCAGAAAGATTGTCTGGGGTCCTCGGCCTTTTCTGCTGTAGAATTGATTGATAGAAATGTGTAGTGGACGTTCTGCACAAAATGATGTTTCATAATTGACAGGTACTGTGCATAGTTTGTTCCAGTCAGGGGCTAAAAAATTACTAAATTGCGCAATAATGGTGTGCATCTTCTTAATTACAGACAGAAAGATATAAGAAAGACATAGATAAATAAATGGACTATAGATAGATATGAGATAGATATGCAGTATATGTGAAATAACTGAAAAATGACAACAGTACTTCAGTCTTATATGCACCCATATCCAAAATTCAACCCTCCGTTATGAAGGAGATTGAGTGACAGAAAAAGAATGATGCACAGAAATGTGATAGATCTATAATGCTTCCCCCCATATGCCCGGGTCCCTCACACAGATTATACTTTCCTTGCTTCACCGGCACCCTCATTGCTTCTGATGCCAGCACAGCCGCGACTGCATCTCCCCGTGAACACAACCAGGCTGTGATGGGAACGAACCTCCTTAGCGTAACCTGCGATGCTAGCGAGACTTCTCCTCGTCACGGCCAGCTATTGGTCGTGACCCGATGCTGTTTTTATTCACGGGGGGATGCAGAGGTGGCCGTGCTGGCATTAGAAGCAACGTGGGTGCTGGGGAGCGAGGTAAGTACATGGTGTCATTGATCCCAACCATAAACGAGCCACGTAAGTTAGTAAATAAATTAGTAAGACTCCATTAGAGAATAATTAGTTTTATTAGTGGATTATAATTGGCCACGGTGCCTAATGTTACCTATATTTTAACATAAATAACTAATTTAAATTGAACCAATATATATAATTTAAGCCAACACAATTAGTCCACCCAGAAAGGGCGACTTAACCCCATTCATATCACAGTGACATATTTAAGAATTGTGAATAAAAAGGGGGGTTGGGGGGTGGGAGGGGGTTTCTTCACTGCCACTTACATGAGTGCGCAGCAACTGACTCTCTCTTCTTCTT
The DNA here is from genome assembly GCA_900303285.1 of Rhinella marina. Taxonomy (NCBI): domain Eukaryota; kingdom Metazoa; phylum Chordata; class Amphibia; order Anura; family Bufonidae; genus Rhinella; species Rhinella marina. The sequence goes on from ONZH01013351.1 coordinate 101,527, forward strand.
TTATAGGATTTACCTTGAGACCTTCAGTTGACTTCTCCTCCAAGTCGATCCATCTTCATCCCGAGGACTGCTGCCTGATCCATCTCCATCTGAATCCAGGTGAGTAATAATAATAGCTGTAATACTTGCGCATGAACCATGACACCATGTCCCCCCTATTTGCATTTGCAAACATGGTTTAATCAATCTGTGTGAGAAGCCCATGCATATGGGGGGGGGACATTATAGGTCTTGGCTAACTACTTTAAATAGGTTGCTAGATATCCAGGGTAGCAAGGTAGAGGGGCAGCTCCAGGCTTATGTGGGTCCTTGGACAATACACTCCCTGCTAGCCTCTTATACCTCTGAACCCGGATATACCCTTAATTTCACCCAGGCAGCCCGCCTGACAAGAGCATCGGAGCATCTCATGCTCCGATGCCCTCCTTTGCCCTGCGCTAAATCACACAGGGCAAAGGCATTTTGCCTAGTTCCTGTGACGAACCGGGCTCTGTCAGGCTGAGGCTTCCGCCCAGCAGTGAGCCCGGTGACGTCACCGGCACTGATGGGCGGGCTTTAGCGCTGCCCTAGCCAATAAATTGTCTAGGGCAGTGCTAAAGCCAGCCCATCAGAGACGGTGGCGTCACCAAACTCACTGCCGGTCGGAAGCCTCCGCCCGGCAGAGTGTGTTTACAGACAAAAGAGCCCTTACCCTGCGCAATCCAGCGCAGGGCAAGGGAGGGCGTTGGAGCATGAGATGCTCTGATGCTAACATCAGGCAGGCTGCCTGGATGAAATTAAGGGTATGTCCCGGTTCAGCTCTGAACCCGGACAACCCCTTTAACTTCTTTTCATCTACCCAGCTGGTCACGTGTTATAAAAAGAAGAGATAGACAGCTGATGACAGACAGAATGATGCCACAAAGTGTGTAATTCACTCCTTGATGTACTTGTTAAGTAAGCTTTACAGGGGTTTTCTGATAGTTTTTGTGTCCACAGCTCGTTTCAGTAAACAAAAAAATCATACTTACCTGCTCCTTGCCACTCCAGTACTATGCACTGCCCTTTGCTGTGTCCATGTTCAGGTCCTCACAGTGTTGACATTAGTGTTGACATTCGGCCGAACATGGCGGCGCTCGGGTCCATGCGCCATGCTCGAGTCCCCTCCCCGCACGCTAATTAGCCAATTAACGTGCGGGGAGGTACTGGCATTCACTGTAATGCCAGTAACCATGTTTGCTACTGGCATTACACTGATTGGCTAGCCGGGATCGCATCATCGGGTGCTGTAAAGCACCCGGTGACGTGTGACCGGCTCATACTGAGTCAGGGAGAGCTGCTGCAAGGAGGGACAGATAGTGTAGGGAGAGAACAACGCTAGGCAGTGACAGTATTTCTTTTGAAAAGACCCAAAAGCCCTTTTAAGAGCTATTATATCTTGGTGCAATATATATATATATTTTTTAAGGGGTTAAAAATTGCACAAGGTGGCCTGACATTAACGCCACCTGCGCAGCTGGTGCATGGTGTATTACTCTCTGTATACTATACCTGACATCCTTTGCTATTTTTTCTGCTGTTAATTACGTCCGCAGTACCTCTTTTGCGTCTGCTGTATAACATTTGCGCAAGGAGGCACATATAGTGTAGGGATAGGATTTTGCTAGACAGGGCTAAGTAGTTCTGTTCAAAAGACACAAAAGTCCATTGTTATAACTGGCTGCATTTTTAAAATTTATTTTGGGGCAAAAAGAACCACGTGCACAGCGTGTGCATTAGGACCGTTCTGTAGTCTATATACCTGACATCCGTTGCTATTTTTTCTACCATTAATTACGGCCGCAGTACCTCTTTTACGTCTGCTGTATAACATTTGCGCAAGGAGGCACATATAGTGTAGGAATAGGATTTGGCTAGGCAGGGCTAGTAGTTCTGTTCAAAAGACACAAAAGTCCATTGTTATATCTGGCTGCAATATATTATTTTTGTGGTGGGTTAAAAATTGCGCAAGGTTGCCTGACCTTAACACCACCTTTTAAGCGTCTGCTGTCTAACATTTGAGTATCCCAAATAACAGAAATCCGGTGTATTTTTTACTGCGGCTATTGAAGGCGACATGACTAATGTCGCCATGATTAGCGGCAGAAAAAAACGCAATAAATGTCTGGTACATAGGAGAAACATACATTGTCCTACACATGTAATGTCACAGTGATTAGTGGCAGAAAGAAACGCAATAAATGTCAGGTACACAGGAGAAACATACATTGTCCTGCACATGTAATGTCACCGTGATTAGCGGCAGAAATAAATGGAATGCCACGGACATTCCTATGACAGATAACAGGAGGTCTGTCAGATTGGCAACACGTGGTATAATCTGACATGTTTTCCCTTTGTGTTGTTGGTATTTACCACACCCTTTTCCCTCAGGTGTTCCTGGTGTGGTAATTGTCCCTCCCCTATTTATTGCTTCTTCTCCCACTATTCCTTGCGGTTTATAGCTTCAGTTGTTGTTTGTAGTGTGCAGCAGTTAGGTTTTCAGCTGAGATCCTGGAGCCTCCCTTTCTTCACTGAAAGATAAGTTTCCTTTTCCCTTCTGTGTGTTTTGTTATTAGGCCTTAGGGAGACTCCTGTTCGTCCTTCCTTTTGGAGGAACAGGTAGACTCATTCCTGTCATTAGTTCCAAGTAGAGATGAGCGAATTGATTTGTCGATTCGTTGATTCGTATCAAATCTTGGGAATTTTTAGCTGCGGAGCGAATCCGAATATTAGGTGATTCGCTTCCGTTTTGTACACATTCGCTACGTAGTTTGTCCTATAAATTATACGCTATTGCTACGTATAAGTTACTTTATACGCTGTTGCGTACAAATTCAATTCATTAGCGATGCAGACTCCTCCCCGGTAGCCCCGCCCCCTTCTCCAGTGCGCGAGGAAGACGAGGCAACTCAGGCAATTAAGATGGCGACACAGCGAGGCCCTGACTGGGAAGGCATGGTGTGGGGCACCAACCCCTATGAGGAGAAGGAACCGGAGGAGATCTACGTCTCTCAATATGTCCAGCAGCCTAAGAAGTCGGTTGAGGTGCCCGCTGAGGTGTTCACTCCGCTGGCTGACATGGCGGAGGTGGCAGGAGTTCCCTCTCCGCCGTTGAGGCACTACTCCCTTCGGCAAAATTCAATGGTCCATGAGGCTGTCACCCGGAACGCCCTGACCCTCTGGGAATACAAAAAGTTGGTAGAGGAGTGGGTTGTGCAGCTTTTGGAGCACCTACGGTCAGGTGACACCAAGCTAGAGCACCGAGGGGTACTGTTATTTTGTTCAGTGTGGAACGGGGAGTAGGTTTTATCGGCGATGAGGAGACGGCGGAAGAATTATACATAAACCGCCGTTCTGTAAAGTGGCCATAAAGTGGCCATTTTCGCCCGTCTGCCACAATCCAGGATTGCCTGGATGCCATTTTCGAATATTCGCTCTGCCTCTGAGGAGTGCACGCGCGGCCTCTCGTCGTGCGCGCCTGCGTATTACGTAATCGCGTAGACAATAGTACGCTGAGGATTTGTACATGTCCGTACGTCTTCTAAGAAGTTGCGTACATTTTTTAAATGTACGTTCGTTATTAGTGCGCGAATGTTCGCTAATAGCACATAATAACATATATTTTGTACGCAAATACAACAAATCTATTGTTCGAATATACGAATCTTAGGAAAAGTTCGGGGAATAATTATTTGAATGATTCGCTCATCTCTAGTTCCAGGGTCCTATAGGGTCAGTTCAGTGTTTAGGTTCCTGTGTATGAACTTGCCTACCTTTGGGGCCTGTTCATACTGGTAGATAGACAGGAATTGAGCCAGGGTTTCCTGTAGGAGGTGTCCATCTTCCTTCCTTAGTTTCTAGGCCTAATCTCCTTCCCTTAGGCAAACTTGCGCAAATTTTGACCATCAAGAATAACAATATTGCAGCCAGATAGTACAAAAGTCATCCAAAATTCCTAGCTTAATGTCTCAGTTTGGAGGGCGGCGCAAGAGGTTCCTGTTAGGTCAACATGTCATGAGGTGGACCAGAGTGAGCTTAATTTTTTAGGATAAAAAATTAGGGGTGAGGTCCTGCTGGTGAACCTCTTAAATATTTAAAGGCGAGGGCAGCCTAATAAGCAGTTTGATATGATGGAGGAAGAGGAAGAGAAGAGGAAGGGGTTCATGGAAATACAGTGTACTGAATACACCTTAAAAGCCACATTTAAAGTACCTTTATGTTCAGCCGCTTTCCTCTGGTGGGGTAGCGAAGTCAGGGGCAATCCAGGCCTTGTTCATTTTGATTAGCGTCAGCATTTTCAGTTGACAGGTGGATGCACTTAGCAGTTATTATGCCTCCAGCGGCACTAAATAACCACTCAGACAAAACGCTGGCGGCAGGGCAGGCCAGCACCTCCAAGGCATAGAGTGCCAGTTCGTGCCACTTGTCCAGCTTAGGCACCCAATAATTATAAGGCACAGAGGGATCGCTGAGGACGTTGACATTGTTAGCTAGGTACTCCTTTACCATTTTCCAAAACTTTTCCCTCCTAGTTGTGACACTAGGCCGTTTATCAGAAACTTTTCCACATGCAGCGCTGTCCATCATTATTGTGAGCAGGTAGAGTTCCAGCGCGTGCTCAGGTCGCACAGCAGTCAGTGAGCTGGCAAGTGTAAGCGCTGTTGCAGCGTTGCCAGACCGGCGGAAGCTGTAGGTGACTTTCGGAAATTGGCACCTTCACCAGCAGCTCCAGCAAATTGGTGTAGGTTTTGAGAAACCGCTGAACCACTAAGTTGAAGCAGTTGTTTGGCCTGAGGGAGACTGTTCGTTAGTGTTAAACGAGCATGCTCTGTAGAGCACTCGAGCATCACCAAGTGTTCTACCAGAGCACCCGAACACACGAGCACTTTGGTGCTTGATCAACACTACTGTTCGTCCTTCCTGTTGGAGGAACAGGTAGACTCCTTCCTGTCATTAGTTCCAGGGTCCTATAGGGTCAGGTTGGTTTAGGTTCCTGTATATGAACTCGCCTACATTTGAGGCCTTTTCATACTGGTAGTCAGTCAGGATTAGAGTCAGAGTTTCCTATAGGAGGTGTCCATCTTCCTTCCTTAGTTTTCAGGCATAATCTTCCTTCCCTCCACACCTGAGCGTAACAAAGCTGCCGCCAAGTTGCGGCTGTTATCAGACATAACCATGCCTGGTTGTAGGTTGAGTGGCGAGAGCCACAGCTCAGCCTGGTCCCTTATACCCTTATACCACTTTGGCGGTGTGTTGTTTGTCACCTAAGCAAATAAGTTTCAGCACAGCCTGTTGCTGCTTCCCCACCGCTGTGCTAAACTGCTTCCAGCTACTGACTGATGGCAGACTGGTGCTGCAAGATGAGAATTCCTAGATGGAAGTGGTGGAGGAGAAGGAGGGGTTGCAGCCGCTAATGTAGGTGGTGGCGGAAATCCTGATGGAAGTAGGACCCGCGATCCTTTGTGTCGGTAGCACCTGTGTCATCCCAGGGCACAACTCGCTCCTAGTCTCCACAGCGTTCACCCAGTGTGCTGTCAGGGAAATGTAGCGTCCCTGGCCAGAAACACTTGTCCATGTGTCAGTCGTTAAGTGGACCTACCCAGTAACTGCGTTGGTCATGGCACGGGTTATGTTTCGGGACACATGCTGGTGTAAGGCGGTGAAGGCACACTGGCAAAAATAGTGGCGGCTAGGTACTGAGTAATGAGGGACAGCCACAACCATCAGACTGCGAAAAGCCTCAGTGTCCACAAGCAACATTTTCAGCGCTAGCAATTTGTAAAGGTGTGTATTTAGTGCTATGGCCTGTGGGTGCGTGGCTGGGTATTTGCGCTTTCGTTCAAAGGCCTGGGGTATGGACATCTGTACACTGCGCTGGGACACAGAAGTGGATGTGCTAACTGATGGTGCTTGCGAGAGTCCAGGTGCAGTGTGGGAGGCATCTGGGCCTGCGTCTTGGCCAGCACGTAACACAGGGAAGAGGAGGCAGTGGTGTGATCCGCAAACACCGATTGTGGATCCAGACATTTGGCCCAGCTATTAGGGCACTTTGCTGCCATGAAGATCATGCTGGTGGTGGTCAGGTTGCTAGTGTTCGTGCCCCTGCTCATTTTGGTATGGCACAGGTTGCAAATGACAATTCTTTTATCGTCCACACTTGTTGGTGTGGCCTGCCTTCTCCCTTTTGCCACCCCACCACCTCTTCCAGCCTGTTGCGGTGCTGCGGATCCCTCCCCCTCTGTACTGCTGTCCTCGCTCAGCTTGCCTCCTTCCCATGTTGGGCCAGTGATTTCATCGTCCACCACCTCCTCTTCCACTTCTTCACTCTGGTCCTCCTCCTGACAAGTTGACCTTCAGTGCTGCTGACACTCAAAAACATTTGGGGTGAGGGTCTGCTGCTCATCTGACCATCTAAAACATTAGGGGCGAGTGCCTGTTGCTGAGCTGACCGTGTAAAACATTTGGGGCGAGTGCCTGCTGCTGATCTGACTGTGTAAAACATTAGGGGTGAGGGCGTGCTGCTACTTGCGCTTTATATACAAGTAAATATATGTTTCCTAACAATACTTACTCTAAAATCGGCTTAGCCGGCAAGATACCGGCCGTGTGGTAACCCTAGATGCTATACATCCCAACCTTATTCTGGCTATTTGCAGCATTCATCAGGATTGTAGGGATTGTGTTTGTGCTCACCTGAGTTCTGGATAGTTCATATCATAAAACAGTCACAACACTTTCTAGATGAAGTGAGACTGGAGCTCTTTACTCCATATTCCTCAAAGAAGCAGTCCAGGATTTTTTTTTACCTGTATAGTGCAGAATAGGCTATTATTAAAGAATAAAATGGAGACTCTTGTGTATGACTTGTGCATTGTATGCCTGATTTTGTTGATGTGTCATTTTTGGGTTGTCTGCAAATGCTGTTTCCTTCTCTCTCTCAGATATGGTTCTTCAAGAGTAAACTACGTTTCCCATGATGCAATGGCTTTGCAGAGACACAGGATGAGCACTCTTAACACACTGCACTGTTGAGCGTACTATCTAATGGCACCAAGTAACAGATGAGCTTTATGAACTTCTGCTCCCTCACACTGCAGAATCTCACTGTATCTGATGTGATGCAGCTTTAGCCTCAATCTCTCTTTTCAGCTCTTACATGCAGAAGTCAAGGAGGGCAATGTGAAGCTGTATCTCATAGAAATACACAGGAGATACTACACACATATAGATAGTAAAACTGGTAGAGTGAATCTGGAGGTTTATTTAACTATTGATAATTACTGTGTGCACCCACCTAATACATTACTGCAGTCAGGGGTGCACCACCAGTGAGGCCAGGTCAGGCGATTGCCTCAGGCAGCACCAGTTAGGGGCAAGATGGGGTCTCAGAAGGGCAATGGGCAATGAGCACTTTCATTGTGGCGAAGGGGTTAGGTTAAGATCTTTGCATTGGGGTGGGGGGGCACCATTTCAGTTTTCGCCTCAGGCAACAGAAGGGCTAGGTGCACCCTTGACTGCAGTCACGGTTCATTAGATAAAGCAGAAATTACTTCTGCAGCAGCACTCTATATATGTGTGGATATACAGAGGAACATAGAGGATAGAGCTTGGTGGAATGGGGTTTGGTAATGAGAGCTGCTAAGAGGGATTTAATAGGTGATGAGCGAACCACTCAAGATTTGGTTTGGTTTTAAAACAAATTTTTTAAAAAGTTCTGTTCGGACCCGAATCAGTTCAGAACAAACCGAAGTTGCTCCAATTGCCTTGAAAAATGGTATATAACCCCCTCTTGTAATCTCTTCAGTGGCATGATGGAGGCAGCAGCAATAGCTGCACAGAACATAATGGTTGACAGGTCGCAGTAGTTGCATGATGGCAGTAGTGGCATGATTGAGTCTGCATCAGCCATACAGAACATGATGTTTAATCAATATAACATATACCTCTTGGGCCGCTCACAATTAAACTACAAGATATCGCCTCTATTTCATATAACGTATTTAATATAAAAAATACAAATAAACATCAATTTATACAATTGATATATCCCTCATTAAAAATAAAATAAACAAAAATGTATCCATTCATACTGTCTCCAGTGGATCCACTCTAAAGTATTGCATTACATCAATAATAACAATAATAGCAATAGTAATAGTCTTGGTCTCAATTAAACCACACTTGCGGAGCTCACGCTAGTGTGCCACACCTCATATGGTGTTACAAACTACCTATACTCCTTTTTACTTTCGTTTTGTGTTAAGGTGCAGGACTATGTTCTCATCACGGGCATCTATGCCCCTTTTGATGCAACCCATTTAGAGATGAGCGAGCATACTCGTCCGAGCTTGGTGCTCATTCGAGTATTACAGTACTCGTAAGTGCTCGCTGCTCGGACGAGTATCTCGCCATGCTCGAGGAAATGGCAACTTCCGCATTGTGCATTTTTGGCGCCTAAAAACTCAGCCAATCACAAGCCAGGAGACTCTGCGGTACACCCAGCATCACGTGGGGCCCTTACATGTCGATAGCAGGGGTTGGCTGGCCTGATCAGGTGACCCTGAAATATACTAGTGACTGGCCGCGGTGCTCGGCTCAGATACCGTCTGGATGTCGTTAGGGATAGAGCTGCTGCGTTTCAGGGAGAGTGTTAGAGCCTGCATTTAGTTCTTTGTTAGGCAGGAGTGATCTCCCAAGAACCTAACAGCCCTTCTAAGGGCTACAAGAAATTTTTTTTTTGTCTCCTGGCTTGGCTGGCTGGCACTAGTAGTGCAGCTATCGCCATATATAACCCTTTTTTTTTTTTTTAATGTTATATCTCAGTCATACAAATCCATTTCACACAGCAGTGTGGAACCATTCTGTGTGTCACAGTTCAGTACACTCACTACAATCCGTATTTTCTGTCCAGGTGACACTTTCTGTACGTCACTTAATCCAACCGGGTCTTTTGCTCTCACGTATATAGCTTGATCACAAAAATCTCTGTGTGACATTTGTCTGGGTCGCAGTCAAAATAGCCACCGTCAGCAGGGTGTGAGTTAGCTCTACGATAGTTTCTGCACGTCACGTTCCAAAAAAAAAACAAAACTAAAAAAAAATATATAAAAAAAATATATAAAAAAAATAGTTTTTTTGTTGTTTTAGCTCAGTGATACAAATCCATTT